>BGPT01002830.1:1176-46383 GCA_003297045.1 Symbiodinium sp. clade C Y103 | reverse complement strand
CTAAGGAAAAATTTACTTACCTACCTAAATCAATTTACTCAGCTACCTAAATTGATTTACTTACCTACCTAAATTAATTTACTTTTAGGTTAAAAAGTATTTTTTTTCGACCTAAATTCTTCGATTTACGTAAATCTCCACCTAAAGTAAATTTACTAATTTCGGAGACTCAGGGTGAGGTTCCTGGAATATATATGTACTTTTTATTATATATATGTCAATAACTATGTCAATATATGTCGACATCACCTGTCACAGTTTCATTTTGTTTCTATGATCTGTTTTATGACTTTCTGGACATGACTGGTCTATGCATGACTTCGGGGTGTCCGAACAGGCACATTCGGGAGCCCGAGCGGAAGCCCGCCGCGAAGAAAAAAAACGGCAGCAGAAGTGTCAAGTGGGCAGAATGACTGGGGGTGCCGGACAAGTGTTGGGGCAGAAATGTCTCAACCGGTCAAGGGGCAGAAATGTCTCAACCGGTCAAGGGGCAGAAATGTCTCAACCGGTCTTTTCCGTGTCGTTCCCTGCTGAGGCAGTTCAGCTCGTTCCCGGTCTCTATTTCAGTTCCAGGCGCAGGGTGGGCTGCAGAGGGATTGAAAAGACGCTCCTACCGCTGAGCCCCCCATGACTCCCCCCATGACTATGGAAATCAACACTTTCATTGATTCTTGGTTTCACAACGGGGGTTTTTGACATTTGTAATTGCCAAGCACAGAACTGAGAATCCAACAATGATGGTTGAATGAACCCAACTTTAACAAGATACAGAGCATATGAGGCAGGAGGAACCTATGCCAGGGCAGAAATGTCTTGCGGGTGTCTAATTAACTGTGATTCAATCTGCATCGCGAAGTTTAGAGCATTTCGGCATGCTTTCAGGTGCAGTTGCTTTCGAGACGGCAGAGGAGAAGCGCGAAGGCCGCAATTGGGCCCAGCGGGAGTTCTCTGAATGCAGCTCTCGACACTCTCTCGACATAGGAGCTCAGCTAGTCGGAACATCCTCAGCACATGGAATCCCAACGGAACATCTGTGGTCAGTTTGTCCAGTTTGGGGATTTCATAAGTCATCAGACAACATCATCAGACAGCGAGGTGAATCAGATGCCTTTGAAGAATCAATCCTGTGGAAGTCGACTTGACATGGTCACATCGTGCGTCAGCGCAGCACATTTCCCAAATAGACCCAAATATCCCAAATCAATCACATTGCCCAAGAAATGTTTGAAACGGAATTGAACCAAAGGCAAGCTAACAATATGCTAACAATGACGTGGATCATGACCGATAGTAATTTAGCATAGCTATTGAAACTGGTTTGAAAATGGTCATTTTAAATTTATAGTGAGTTTTCACATTCAAAAAAAAAATGACTTTCAATAGCGATTGAAAAGTGCCAATGGGTAGATTGTTGCACTATCTGTTTGGAAGCCCAAGATGCCACGGGGACTGCCACGGGGGCTTGCCTTCAGCAAGCAACCTATACAATTGGAATTCAATAAAAGAAAAGCATCATTCTCCAAATGTTACATACCTTTACCTATAGTTATATGTATTTAAATTAAATATAAATATAAATATATATATATATATACACACACATCCAAAAAAAAAATATATATCCAAAATATAAATATGTATTAAATATGTATATAATATAATATGTATATACTTACGCCATATATGGAATTTCCCAGCCCGTTGTGCCTGGAATCGCACGCAGGTTGTACAGATGCTGGTGGCAAAACTTCGCCTGGAGCTGGAGGCCAATGGTGGGCAGTTTTTAACCGGGAGTAACGCTATGATTTGGGTAGTCTATTTCATGGTCTGTTCCATGATTTAGGTACTGAAGCAGGGGAGACACGATCTTAGCGCTGCCCTTGGATGCTTGCCTGTGTCAGCCTGTGTCTTGGTAGGTTTCCACAGTAGTACTGAGTAAGGAGGGAATGAGTGCGAATGAATGGATAGATCATGATAGAGTCTGATAAATCATAGATGTCCGAGATATGTCCGAGACTATGTCCGAGTCCCCATGGTTCCTTCATGGATAGAATCAACATATCAACTTGGATGAATTGTTTGAGTACGGAGCATTTTGCGGCAAGGTCATCATGTGAATATTGATCCGCAATTACTCTCTGTTCAGCCCAGATCTCACGCGTCGGCCCACAGCATGGGGCGTAGGGTTACCAACCGTGATGTGGGGCTGTCGAGGCCACCGAGCGCCTATGCGCTGTTTTGCGCAGAAATAGGTCGCGTAGGCATCGCCCCTGGTTGGAAGCGCAGACTCTACAAGAAAACTCCTGTGAAGACAGCGCAGGCAATGCAAATGCTGTGGCCACTTTCTTGAGCTTTGCGTAAGCATTGTTGATGAGTGTTACCCTGGAATGAATATGACCGTGGTTGACTAATAGGGGAGTATCACCCAATAGGTTTGGTTTCCTTTTATAACGGTGTCGCCTCAAATGAAAGAGCAATGGTTTATGAATCCCGGGTTGACATTACATGTGCTCTTGGTACTTTTTTGCTTTTCAATTCTTCAGGATTGGGGGCTGTAGGTTCTGGGGCGCCAGCAAATCTCAGGAAACGCCGTCCTGATTTGCGAGCAAAATTCTATGAACAAGCTCAAGTGGCAGTCAAAGTGAACCGGGCAGCGCGAGAAGCCTTCCGGAGAAAAATTCATGAAGATGCAGATGTCACTGAAGATGTCCCGGTGGCCGCTGAGGGCAGGAGTAGTGGCAAAGCAACTTCAGTAGCAACTTCAGAGCTGCAGTTTCATTGGTCACATGGAGAAGGCTTGCATCTAGGACATTTGCTTGGTAGTGGGACCTACGGAACAGTCTTCTCGGCCAAGTTTCTCGGCATGTGCTTCGCAGTGAAGGTGCCACGCAAGACCTCGCTCAATTTGAGTGAGGCAGAAGTAGCGGCAGGAGCAAATGCAGCAGCATCTCCCATGGCGCTGCGTGATGTAGCCCGCGAATTTCAAGTGCTATGCTTGCTTGGTGGCCACCCCAATGTGGTAAAGGCATATGCTGTTTTAACTTCTACCAGTGGGCAGCCCGGCCTCGTGATGGAGGCAGCAGAGAGCAGCTTTGATCAATGGATGCGCCTTGCCAAGCTGCCGACCTCGCCAACGCCAGCAGCCAATGAGATATGGCTACGTCTTGTGCAGATCTTGCATGGTCTGACATATCTCCATGAGAAATGTATCTTACATTGCGATCTCAAAGAGTCCAACCTTTTGTGTTTTCCACAAGGTCGCATGGCCCTAGCAGACTTGGGAATCTCCAGGTGGCTGACGGAGGACTCCGTCATTTGCAGAGGAGATGAAGTCTATACTTTGGATTATCGCCCTGTGGAAGCATTGCATGCGCGTGCGTCCAAGGCTGGGACGGCTGTTTTTTTCTTTGCAATTTTTCCGCAAAGACTTTGCATGTTGTTTCCTGGCTTGCGGGGACCAACAGCGACAAAAAACTTTAGCCGGAGCCAAGGTTTGTTTCATTTGTAGATGGTTCAAAACAGGTGACAACATGTTCCGAGCTCATGTCTAGCTGCGTTTCTTCCAGGTGAAGCTCCTGAAGTCTGCTGATGTTTGGGCTTTCGGCATCATTGTATGGAAAGCGTTTGCAGATTCTCAAGTCAGTTCTCAAGTCAACTTTTGGAAAGCAGACCCGAGAACATTGTGTGGTGTTTATTTCCAGGTTACCTGGGAGAGGATACATGCCTTTGTCCTTGGTCGCGTTGCTAGCTACTTGCCGGGCACATCAAAACGATTCGCCAAGAAGATTGTTACGGAGTGCCTATGCCCTTCAGATGTAAGATCCGGCACCTCGTTCCTCTGGAAGCAAATCCGTGAGGAGCGCGGGCAAGCCTAATGGCAAGCCTTGTTCATGGGAAATTTGAAACACGCACAAGCTGCGTGACTTAGTGATGGTCTGCAATGACTTAACTTCGGGTGTGCAGAGTATGAAAAAGACGACGGTAAAAATGCCGTTTGTGGTTGATTGCTTGCGTGTGAAGCTGACAGCAGCGGTGCAGGGCAGAAATGTCTTGTTCATTTCACATGGCCACAGCATGACAGACTTTCTTTGGAAAGCCGGTCGGGAGTGTCACCTGGTGTTTATGGGGGTGGCTCGAGCTGTATGCCCCGCCGTGCGCCAGGTTCTTTTTCTGCAACTTTTTGGCTGCGGGGTGGAAGGTGGCAGCGCTGGGGGCAGCTTCATGAGCTTCATGACTAGCTTCATGTTCAAGTTCTGCCAGAAAGCAGGGGTCGGATATTGTTTGGCAGGTTGCAAAGTAGACTGTAATGTTGCACGGTGTTGCACGAAACATTGTTTCCCGGCAAAATTTAGCTTTTCCCCTGTGACATGTTGCCGTGGTCGCACTGAAAGCAGCGTGAAAAGCGTCTGCTGCTGTGGCTCCAGCCACTGCTCACTCCACTGCTCCAGCCCTGCCTTTCTTCGAGCCTCGCACCCATGGCAGAATCTGTCGTTTCGCTTGGCGTTGTGGTTGTGTGCGAGGCCCACTTTCAGGAGATAGCAGGAAGTCCTGACAAGGACAGGGCAGTCTTTCATCAGTCTTTCATGCAAACTTTCCTCGGAGTTCTGGGGTGGGCAACTGGGTGGGCAGTGGCTTCCGCAGAACATTTTTGCCAAAGCGCTGCAAGCTAGCAGCAAGAGAAAAGAGAGAGAGAGAGAGGGGGAGAGAGAGAGACGGACAGACGGACAGACAGACAGAGAGAGACTCAGAGAGAGCTAGTAGATTTATTGCCATTGCAGTTTTCGTTAACTCTTGACGGGGGACTTGGGTGTCTTGCGACCTTCCAGTTTCAAAAGCCTTGACTAAAGCCTTGCAGGATGCCATGATCATGAAGCGCATCTTCACTAGCAGTGGCTCTGCTGTTTCATCAGTTTTGGAACATCTGAGATCTCGAGCCCACATGCTTGGAACCTCGCTTTCCGATCCTGACCATATCCGGCGGAAAAATCCGGATGCGCTGACCAGGGCCTTGGTGAACCCCGGGAATTACTTCAGGCTGATCACCGTGCGCTTGGACTTGAAAGAGTTTCAGAGCATGTTGAAGAGCAACCAAGTGAAAGAACGGACAGGGTCGGCTGGCTATGATATTTCTTTCTTTGATGTGACGCATGAAAGATGGTCATTGTGCCTCACGCAGAAGGTGAAGCTGATGAGGTCCGAGCACAAAGAACACATGTGCATCAAACCCAAAAATCCAGATCCCAACCAAGCCACATGGACGTTGTATCTCCCAGTGGCAGAGGGATGTGCTTTCAATGGGCCGGAGGAGTTCTTTCGTTCTGGCCAGCACAGCCGTCTGTGGACTTTGGTCAAGAAGCATCTGAGTCCAAGCTTTGTTAATTTGTCCTGTCGGTTTTGTTTGCGAATCATTCCACCACCAATAACATTGACGTTTAGCTGTGACATCTTCCATTGCTTACGAAATTGACTACGAAATTGCTTACGAAAGAAAAACAGCATTTGCAAAATCCGCATTACCACTGGCCAGGCACAGCGGCAAAGGATGGTTGTCGCTGCCAGACAATGCCTTGCCTTTCTTCGAAGAGCTGCATGAAGCCACCTTGTTCTCAGCATGTATGAACGGTGCTTCCACTCATAGCCACGTTCTAGTGATCAAAATGCCAGCCCTTTTGGGAACGTGCTTGAATCATGTGGCCGGACTTGCTTCAGTTTGGTATTGGAACTTGGAGCGGGCGGAGTTTTCCATGGCATATGACCGCATGGAGTTTCGCTTGATGGAGTACAAACTGACTACGGAGGTCATGCCAGATTCCTGCACAGTCCCGGCCATCGCGGCGCGCAAACGTGCTGCAGAGCATGGATTGGAGAAGTGGAGGCCAGGATCCCGGGGAGCCATGCAACCTTTCCAGTATTTGGTGTTGGTGTGCAAGCCTGGAAATTTAAAACGATAAGCGACAAGCAATGGTATAGTTGATAGTGTTTGATCACTTGTTATGTAGAAGGACTGTAGAAGGCTCTTACCATGTGCCCAGTGGACTGACGGCTGCTACTGGTTAGCGTAAGAGGGCTGGACTGAGGGCTGGCTTGCATTGCGCTTTCATGTGACTGCCCATGTCGAATTCTTATGTTCTGTTGTAAGCCACCTCTTTGCATTGCACGCTCTTGTGCGCGAGGCTGTTGGAAGAGTTGGAGTACCACCAGGGCGAGGTGAAGCGCATCAAGCTAGCCATGCATCGCATCGACGAGCAGAGGGCGAACTCTGAGCCGATTCCCCAACGCATTGCTGAGCCTGCCAGGTCTTCTTTTACGACTTCCGAAGACGAAGTCGATGACAATTAATTTCTCCCATTGGTACTCTCATTGGTGTGAGTGGCTAGTTTTGGGAAAGGTCGCGTGATGCCAAGTGTGAAAGGAATTGTTGACTACAGGGTTCGCCCACATGGGCCATACTATGGGCCATTTGGGCTCGCTTTTGGGTTCTTGTTTCCTTTTTTGTTATGAATGGGCGTTTGGCATCCACGACCCAGCATTGCCACTAACGATACTCTGCGACAGCTTTTGTGGTTGCCAACAAGTGAAGTTGCCGGCGCTGTCAACATTGCTGGAAAAGACCCAAGAACATTTTTCCAGTGCATATAATACATGACACGCTTGAAGCACTCAGTGTTATATAGTGCTTAATCCATCTTAATCCTCTGATTTTTTCCGTGTTTTCCCTGATTTCTAGATCAATGTCCTATGATTTTGATGGGTACCCTCTGGCAATTTTGATAGCCGTGGACAAGTACCTAATTTGTAGAGAATTTGCCTGTTGAGAATGTCCATTTTCCACGGCAAACTCCTGGATTACAAGAGACTAATAATGGTGATTACAATGGTAATCTTGTTTTATCGATAGTTCATACTCATTGAACCTTATTGATATTGTTACTGCTTATTATTACTAAGCCATTGTTACTGCCATTGTTGGTTGCTCCAGAAGTAGAAGGCACCGGTACCTTGGGCTGCCATCGGGCCAGGCTCGTGGGAGACCGTGACAAGGACAGTCGGGAGAGCGCGCAACCCTGTGCCGTTTGGCTGTGGGGGACTCAGATTTTCCTTTACCCTCTGGTAAACTAACAGTTTGCTATTGAAAATGGCTATTTTTCGTTGATTTTCCCATTAAAAATATGGTGATTTTTGATAGTTGTGTTAGTTTACCAGAGGGTATATAATATATATATCACATGTATATGTGATACATACAGGTACAACTATAGTATGTGTATGTAGATATATAATGATATATATATATATATGTACATACGTGTATCTGTATGTGTACTATACCTGTATAATGGAATCGTGGAGAACTCCAGTCGTTTTTCATAGGGACTCAGCCCAGCTTGGAGATTGACATCCACCATGGATTGGTCAAAGACACGTTCGGGATAGACACTGGCTTCACAACAAGAGGCAGCATTGCATGTGAGCATGGGTCAAGATTTTCAGGCCCGCTAGTGGATGATTCTCCAAATGTTGTAAAATTACAAGGGTCACCATCCTGAAAATGGTGTTGTGATTGTACCGTGGTTGGGAAACTCAAGGAGCCCACGAATGACTTGAACCGTTTACATAACATGGCCACTGACTTCACGCATGTCCGTTTGAGTAGATGTGTGTGAGCACATCATATTCAACAAAAAATCAAGAATATCAACGAGCGAAACTGCGTTTTCAATCCACCAACTGAAGGGAATGAGGATATCACAAAAATGGGACTATCAACCTGCACAATGTAGATCATCAAAAGGTAAGAAGTATCAACCAACAAAATAGATGTCAATATCAACCAACTAAACAACATTTGCGACCACCCAAAGAACAGTAGAAGGCTGTGTAGTAGGCAAGCCTGGAGAAAAAAATCTGAGGCCTATGGCCTCGCAATTTCCGGAGGTCCAGCATAGCTACGGAAACCGGCCCATCGATAGATGGTTTACCCATGATGATTATTCATAGTTGTATTAAATCACCAAAGGCTTACTTATATTTGGCTGTAAATGCGGATATAAGGGGGACACATACAATTCGTCAACCACGACATTTGATACAATGATATCCACTAACCAGCCAAAAATGAGGGGCATCTAAGATTGGCCACGATATGCAACATGGAATGCACTATATATTACTATGTAACCTGACGTGTATAAACTTGTAGATGACATGAGATAAGCTATATAATGGGACAAAGGCAATGCCATGTTACCTCCTATCAGGGATGGTATTAGCCACGGCGGAAAATAGGGTACCCTTTCGTTATTTCACCACGCTAAGACTTGCCACTTTCAATAGGTAAATCGAACTAAGTGGGCCAGGTTACTGGAGGGTAAATGATGGTTGGCAAGTGGGATCATTCCCAAATACAGCCAACAAAAATATGTTTGTGAATTAGAAATTAGTGTATAAATCAACCTCTTTCTTAACCCAGTTTTCCCCTTTACCTCTGGGGTCTTCGGCCAGTCTCCCCGGGTGAGGGAATGTGGGGATATAACCCACCGACCATGAGGAAAACTATAACTAACCCAAATTGGAGAAATTACAGATCAAAACTGCTGATTGAAGCAGCAAACATAGGAACTTAGCATACAACTTAACCATGAAACATGGGTGATTTACCCAGCAAGAAGGGTGATTTACTGACAGAATCCATGTGTCAAGTCCTTGGCGACCCTAAAAAAATTGGGATGATGTAGCCGACCCAATGTTTTGTTCCCACGCATAAAACTTGGAGTACACTCGGGATCAAGTCATTGCTCCAAATTAGTTGTTTTTCCACTTCACCGGTTTGTGCACAGACCCTCTACATAGCCATAGTCTCCTTTTTCATTGTCTGCCACGCACTTCTCTTCAAAGTGAAGCACTTTGATTGATTGCCAGAGGTCGCTGTGGATTTGGCAGTGGATTACAGGAAGATCATCCTGTGATATCCTGTATAGATGGGGCTAAGTTCCCAAATTGTTTCTGTATGGCACGACACGCAAAGAACTGTTGACGAAGATCCACATCAACTGATTAGTAATTAGGATCAGTACCCTGTGGTAAACTAACATAGCTATTGAAAGCGGCCATTTATAGTGGATTTTCCCATTAAAAATGGTGATTTTCCATAGTTGTGCTAGTTTACCAGAGGGTATGTGTTGGGCCCCTCCCCGATGAAGTTGATGATTGCGCAGCTGCTGAGGTCAAAGGATTACAGGAGTTCATTATGTTGTTGAGGCCCGCTCCGTTGCAACTGGCTCCGATGGGGGTGACAAGAGATTCAACCATGAAATATGGCATTCAATGGGATTTGACGGAAGTTAATTCCACCGTGAAACATTGCTGTACCTCCCAAATGCCAACACAGAGAATGGAGACTTTGACATACTTTGACCAAGAAAACAGAACAAAAATCACCAACCATTGCCCCATCCCCAGCAGCTTCCATCTGTCCGAAGGGAAAGACACTCTGGCATCATCCAAGCTTTCGTGCAGCCCTTTGGAGTTTCAAACTCCTTGGTGCGAACGGTTCGGGGCCCCGCGCGGGGCTTCGGATCGGATTGCCAGCTCCAAGTGATGGGTCAAAATTGACGGCCAAACAGACCACAGATGTATTGCATCCCATTTGTGGGCTTCCTAATATGTCCCACTATATGTCCCCTCTAAAAATTGCTTTGGCAATGGAGAATCCTTCATATGTCTAGTTGATGTTCCTGTCTAACATTGGGACTGTCTATTGCCATACAGATGTCGGCTCCAAGAAATGATCCCCACCTTTGAATGGAACATCACCCAACTTGTGGGTACATTGGTACCGGAATTTTGAGCCACATCCATTTTTCCAAGTAAAAAACATTGAGGGTATATAAAATACTATACCTTGGTGTAAAAAGAGGGTATTGGTGCCTCCAACATTTCATGGTTCATAAACTCTTGTTTTTCCCGCTACAATGTGTTTGTCTGAAAATGATACCACATTCAATCCACTGTTGAATAATTATGTTTTCATTAAAACCAGCCAGTTGGTCCGCTAACCATTTTCCATTCTCTCCATTGAAACAGCTATTTTCTCTGTTAAAACAGGACTCACCCCCATGAAAAAAGCAATTTTCCCAATTAAATCAGCCATTTTCCCCATGAAAACAGCCGTAATTCATGGCTGTTCTTGGAGTCTCCCAACATCTTTGGATCGGCACCGGGCACAAAAGAGGTGGAGTTTCGACGCCAGACCTGCCTCTGTTTGCGAGCCAATCGGTCCCTGTTGGCTGCAGGCGCTGGCGCAACCTGGGTCGGAGGTTAATTAAGGGAGTATATTGGACTGATAGGAATGTATGTGCATATAAATATAACATATATAAATATACCATCATATATATATATATATTAATTATGATATACAGAATGCATATAGTTTTACTAATAGTTTAGATTACCTAATTTGGTGATTGATGATATGGTTCAGAATGGTTTGATCAATTCTTCATGATGTTCTTGGTTACAAATCATAGTGATACCCTCTGGGAATCACACGTGGCTAGTTGGAGAATACCACAACTAAACGAAGGTTGCCGGAGAATCACAGACACTATCACAGATAAATAGGTATATTTTTTCTCTACAAGGCCACGATTGATGGCCGGAGCGTGACCAACAAACATGTGGAGGATCTAACATCATGGAACCACTAAGCATCGGAACAGATAAGGCTTTTGGTGTATTCCCTCTGGCAAATATCACATAGCCATGGTAAATTCCCCGCGTGTATATAGATGACATATGGTCATGGAACCATGACCAAATTAGACTACCAGAGCGTAAGCTGGAAAGAAATGGGTAAGTGTGCTTAGGAGAGAGACCCAGGGAGGAGTTGAAACAGGCCGAAAATGACTGGGAGGTTTGGAGCGCTTAAGTCCCAGGGACTTAAGCACGCCGAACGGGCCGGAGGCACGTATGGNCCACGGGCAGTCAGGATTTGCCCGCGGAGAGGTTTGGAGCGCTTAAATCCTTGGGACTTAAGCACGCCGAACGGTATCCACCCCATCCGGATTCCCAGTTCCAGTCTACCCGGATTCCCCGTCTGGCTACCGCCAAACCTCTCCACGGGCAGCCAGGATTTGCCACGGAGAGGTTTGGCGGTAGCCAGACCGGAGTCCAGACTGGGAATCCGGATGGGGTGGATACCGTTCGGCGTGCTTAAGTCCCAAGGATTTAAGCGCTCCAAACCTCTCCGCGGGCAAATCCTGACTGCCCGTGGNACTGGGAATCCGGATGGGGTGGATACCGTTCGGCGTGCTTAAGTCCCAAGGATTTAAGCGCTCCAAACCTCTCCGCGGGCAAATCCTGACTGCCCGTGGAGAGGTTTGGCGGTAGCCAGACCGGAGTCCAGACCGGGAATCCGGATAGGCTGGATACCGTTCGGCGTGCTTAAGTCCCAGGGATTTAAGCGCTCCAAACCCTTCCGCGGGCAAATCCTGACTGCCCGTGGAGAGGTTTGGCGGTAGCCAGACCGGAGTCCAAACCGGGAATCCGGATAGGCTGGATACCGTTCGGCGTGCTTAAGTCCCAGGGATTTAAGCGCTCCAAACCCTTCTGCGGGCACTCCTGGCCTTACTGGGGCGCTTCTACCCTTCAGAAACCGTTCCATACGTGCCTCCGGCCCGTTCGGCGTGCTTAAGTCCCTGGGACTTAAGCGCTCCAAACCTCCCAGTCATTTTCGGCCTGTTTCAACTCCTCCCTGGGNCCATACGTGCCTCCGGCCCGTTCGGCGTGCTTAAGTCCCTGGGACTTAAGCGCTCCAAACCTCCCAGTCATTTTCGGCCTGTTTCAACTCCTCCCTGGGCCTCTCTCCTGAGCACACTTACCCATTTCTTTCCAGCTTACGCTCTGCTGCCTGTTTTCTTCTTCTTGTTGACCTCTGTCTCTCTCTCTCTCTCTCTCTCTCTTTTTCTCTTTCACCTAGAGTCACTCTTGTGTGCCCTTCTGTCTTTCTCCAGAGCATGCTAGTTTAAGGTGGATGAAACAATACGGACCCTGAAGTTACCATGAAGCCATAGAACTTTTAAGGCTCAAAAGATGGTATGTGGAGATGTTGTATTCGGCCACCGTCATCTTCAAGAAATTGTGATTTCCTGTGGGGAGTGATAGGGAACCTTGAAGAGCGATACCCCCTTTAAGCAATGCAAATATGTTGTCATGGCAACATGCGTGCACTTTCCAGAGGTTTTGGAGCAAAACTCCTNAGCAATGCAAATATGTTGTCATGGCAACATGCGTGCACTTTCCAGAGGTTTTGGAGCAAAACTCCTGATTTCAGCCGGCAAGACACATCCACACACCCTTGCAGACAGTCTCTCTCTCGCTCTCTTATCATCTCTCTCTCACGCTCCCTCTCCCTCCCTTTCCCTTTCCCTCTGCCCCACTCTCTTCCTATCTCGCTCCCGCTCCCTCTCCCTCTCCCTCTTCCTCTCCCTCTCACGCACTCACATGCATCTTTGCAAGTGCACATGCAATCACACGCAGTGGAATCATTGCAGTGGAATCATTACCATGTTTAGACCGTCGCACATATGTTTTTGATATACAATCCTCTATACCTCCCCTGTTGTATGTATATGTGATTACCATATATTTAGATATTCCCTTTACTGTTTCGTTTCTCCGAGGTTTTCCCATTCGGGGATCTATAAACTTAACTTGCCTTTCATCCATCGCCCTGATATGCTTGAAGTGTTTTGGTTCGGAAGTGTTTTGGTGCGGTGTTTGTCCGGGAAAAATGACTCAGACTCAGTGCGGCATGCCTGATGAGTTTGCAGCGTGGCTCCATGGCGGCGGCATGTCAAGTGGCGTGATTTCAGACAAGAAGTACCGCGCTTGGCTCAAAAGCGCTGAATGCAAATCACGTGGGGAGAGCGGCGGTGCCACTGGTCTGAGCGATGTGCTTCCAGACGTGTCATGCTCCGCAGGCTGGCGAGGAGTTGCGGTGCAATCAATTTTGAAGAAATCAGCACTCGTGCTGCAGGCAGGGCCTCTCCACAGGCCTCACCAATGGCCTCACCCACAAACATTCTCTTGTTATATTTTTTCCAAAACAATGTTTGACAGCAGTCGTGTCCAGCTTCGACACCTCCCTGCCCCATCCCTGCCCATTGTTGAATTTACCACCCTGGAAGGACAAAAGATGGTCGGGCGAGATCCTGTTGAGGGCGTGCTCAGCTGTGCACTCTGCCGGCTGGAAGTATGAGTTCGTGTCAGGGCAGCAGAGATGCCTCACAATGCATGCTTTGGCGCGATATTACTTTGAATCGAACCAAGGCCTGCTTTTAGATGTTCCATGGACATGTCAAGTCGCTGTGCTAGTCACGGTTGGACTGTTCACTTCATGATTAAATCCATCATGTCAGCAAAAAATTTTGCAGGATTACCAGACTGGCTGGCCAAGCTTGCGCGGTGGTTCCGAGCAGAGTCCTGAACATTTCGGCCGAAGATGCTGCGTGCATGGGTATGGCTTTGGCGCTGAAAGCCTCTGAGTCGGTCACTCCTTGGAGCCATGTGCAGTTAGCCAAGTGCTTCACAGACAAGAAGATGAAATTGCAGGCTCGGCCCTTTAATTACCTTGAAACTTTAAAGTCACATAAATCTTAGGTACAATGGGAAAACAGGTTTTGAGACGGATTACCTTTTTTGGGATTTACGTTTTTTTATTTTCAGGAATTTGCCGCAGAATGTGATGATATACTCGCGCATGAAGCCATGTTCACTTGCTTTCTCGCTTTTGCATCCAAGTCTGCATCGCTTTTACAGCCCAGATTTGTACCGGAATTTCCCGGAAACAATTGCATTTTTTCCTTGAAAGATTCCGCTAAATCATCATCATTTTTTCCTGTTTCCTTGATTTGTTGCTTTTGTTTGGCTTTCTGACTGAAACCCCCGATGCAATCCTTTGTTTCTAAACAACATTGATCTAAGCAGTGAGCAGTTGTCAAACTCATTGTCAAATTCACCGCCTTCAGGAGTTCACAGACAAGATGATTGCCCAGGGGGTGCAGCAGTTGGACTACGCGGCATTGCACAAGATGGCAACGCGAGTGAGTGAAGAGACGCTGTCCTTCTTGGAGCAATGGCAGCAGCGCTTTGCTTCTGGCCAGGAGGTGGTGCCTCTTTCTTTCTTCAAGAAGTTCAGCCAGTACTTGCTGCCGCCGCTGCAAAGGTCAAGTAGCGTGTCTTCCTTCGAGCACAAAGAGGAGCAACTGTTCTTCTTTAGCCGACACTCTGCCCAGATCCAATCCAGATCCACTACCGTTCCACTATAAAGTTAATTCCCAAAGTGGCCAAATACAAGGTACTATACATGGTGTATGCCTGCCAAACTGGATTCTTTATAGACTGGCGACCCGGAACATTTCGTTGATGCAAAGCTCGGGTATTCTATATAGGGGAGGGATGTCCCATCTATACATAAGGCATGGGGCAGAAATGATTCACTAAAGGTTTCCTACTCTACTAATAGCAGGGGGGCAGGAATGTCTCCAGACTCTGCTCTTCTCATCTCCCTTATCCTTATTCATTCCTTATCCCAATCCTTATCCCTGCAGTTTCCGCTTTTTGAATTGAGGCTTCATGAGCCACGTGCAAAAGCTGATTCCGGCAAAGGGTGGCGGCTGCAAGGCCATCTCGGGGCTCGTGTTGAGCGTCCCAGAGAAGCTGCGCGAAACCTTCAGGACCGCGGCCTGCAATTGGCACAGTTGCGAGAAAATCTTGGATCAGATGAATTTGTCTTCTTCTGAGAAAGAAGCACTCAATGCGGCGTTTGCAGATGGGTCGCTCGATGCATTTCTTGCAGCAGTGCCAGCAGAGGGCTTCCAATTGAACATGCTGCTCAGCTGGCCTCCCGTGAAGGCCATTGAAAGCAAAAGGAACCAAGCCAAGAGAGCACTGCTTCAGCAGCAAGCTGAAGAGGAGCAGAAAGCAGCTTCGGCTGCCCTACGAGCAGCTGTTGAGGACGCAGCGAAGACTGCAGAGCCAACCGTGGATGCCTTGGAGAAACTGGCCGCAGCTCGTCGCCATTTGGCTGCCAGCCAGTCTTTGCAGTGGGCGAAGACCAAAGAGGATGGCGCTGCAATCCTTTCTGACATCAGCACAGTGATCGGCAAGTCGATGAAAGCAGAGGAGGAACTCAAGGTATCCGCAGTCAAAGGCAATTTTGGCCTCCTGAGAGCCGGGAATGAGCTTCCACAAGAGTCACAGCTGCAGCCCACATTGCTGTTCTGCGCAGACTTTGCAGCGCTGGAGCCCAGACTGGATGGCATCATGAAATCCTTGGCAGGGCACCCAGATGGCATCGGGCTTTGCATTTTGGACATGGACCCTGTCCCTCGGGCTGCGCACGTTTCAACTTTCCCGATGTTTTGCGCCAGCTCTCGGTCTGAAGTTTCCACAGAAGATTTCTTCTCCAAGTGGTTCAAGTAATGGTTCAAGTACAATAATGAAATTCGCACCTTATTGTCAGTTAAAGTATTCAAAATTATTATGTATTATTTATATACTTAAAAGTACTTGGTTTTCATCAATTTTCAAATTTCTACGATCCCCATATACCGTTACTTTTACCGCTAGCTTTTCACGCCAGACGTGAGCTGACAAGCAGCGGTGTAAACTCAAACGAGACATCATGTATGCATATCGAAGCAAAGGCTTCTAGGATTCAATGATCTATCAGCTGCTGGTGGCTATCGAAAAATTAATGCTTTGGGGCTTGGTGTTTTCTCAAACTGCGTCCGAGGACCAGTGCTCCAAACAAGAGCTTCAGATCCGTACGGCTTTCACTGGACCGGTGCGCCGTCTGACCGTGCTGCTGCCAGCGTCATCCGGGTTGTCCTCCTCTTCGCACTGCAGTTTCCAGCTGATCACCATGATGGCGCTGGGCGGAGATTCTGAGGCGCAGGAAGGCAAGTCGATGCGCGCACGGTGTCTTGGCAGAAGATGAAGTAAATTTTGTCGATAGATCTGGCAGCAGTTCTGGCAGCATACAGGCCAGTATCGGATATTGTGCAGCAGGGCAGAGATGTCTTCTGTGCAGATTCATCATTTAACACTTGTTTTGCATCGCTCACACAATGCAAATTCCACGGTTCGTGAAATAGGAACACAGTGAGGCTGGCAAGCTCCAAAGCTTGGACGACAGGATTGATTTCTCCAAAAAGCTCCAGCCTGGAGACGGGTCCCAAACAGCCTAATGGGCACAGACTTTTCAAGCTGTCTACATTTGATGGCGTGTTCGCAGTGGATTTTCTCAAAGAGCTGCTGACGAGTTGTCAATGTTGGCCAGGCACGGGTCGCTTCACTCCCTTCATTTCTGTGCAAGCTAGCTGTCATATACAAACCACTATACAAACCACTATACAAACCTTGAGCTTTAGTCTGCTTTAGTTTTCAGAATAGGAAACCTATAGGAGAGGTTCGTTTCTGTGAATGATGGATGGCAGAGGGAACCCACTGATGGACCGACACGTGGCTGGAGGCAGCGCAGTGTTGTTGTGGTTGTAGTTGCGGTTGTAGTTGTAGTTGTAGTGCAATGCAGTGTAGTGCTGTTGTTGTGGTTATCGTGGTTGTAGTTGCGGCCGTTGTAGCTGTAGTTGTCATGTAGTTAAAGTTGTAGTTGTTGTAGTGGTTGTTGTGGTTGTTGCGGTTGTTGTGGTTGTTGTGGTTGTTGTGGTTGTTGTGGTTGTTGTGGTTGTTGTTGTAGCTGTTGTAGTTGAAGTTGTAGTTGTTGTAGTTGTAGTTGTAGTTGTTGTAGTTGTAGCTGTTGTAGTTGCAGTGGTTATTGTGGTCATAGTTGTAGTTGTAGTCGTAGTGGTAGTTGTAGTGGTAATGTAGTTCTAGTTGTAGTGGTTGCTGTAGTGGTAATGTAGTTGTAGTTGTGGTTGAAGTGGTTGTTGTGGTTGTAGTTGTAGCTGTTGTAATTGAAGTTGTAGTTGTAGTTGTAGCTGTTGTAGTTGTTGTAGTTGTAGCTGTTGTAGCTGTTGTAGTTGTCGTGGCTGTTGTGGCTGTAGTTGTAGTTGTAGTTGTAGTCGTAGTGGTAGTTGTAGTGGTAATATAGTTGTAGTTGTAGTGGTAGTTGTAGCTGTCATGTAGTCGAAGTTGTAGCTGTATTTGTCGTATAGCTGTTGTAGTTGTAGTGGTTGTTGTGGTTGTAGTTGTACTTGCAGTTGTCGTCGCGTAGTCACATCCAAACTTCAAAAATTTTCCTGAAACCTGCAGTTTTTATCCCTTTTTACTTCTCGCAGTTTTCAGTACCACTTTTGACTTCCAAGTGTGCTTCGCGCCACAACGGCATGCAATTTTTGATCTCTCATCTGCCGACATGTCTCCGCACCCGCCGCTTTAGCGAGCCTACTTTTCGACCCTCCGGAGCCACAAAACATTGGAAAAACACAGTGTTTAGGGACTTTCCTACCTTTTCGCGTACCTGGATCTCTTTTCTTCTCACTTTCTTCCTATCTCATCTTCTCTCTTCTGACTTTCTTCATGGCTGTGCTTTTCCATCTGTCCATACTGTCGGAAGTTTGACTTCTAAAACTCCTTCGAACATTGGTGAGGTATGTCTACTGGTATGTCTAAAGTTGAAATATATTACAGTCAGGGGGGCGCTCAGTGGGTCATGACATACCGCTGTCACATATCACTTGGTTTGCTTCAATCAAATCGGCAACGCCCCCGGCAAAAGGAGGCAAAGAAGACAGCACCTTTTTCTTCTTGGAACTCGATCCTCATCCAAATTTATTGGCAGCTTTGGTGGAATGTGGCAAAGGGAGCATCAAGTGGCGCGGCTTGCAATCCTCCTTCGCCCCTGCCAAAGCCGCTTGGTTGAAGGAAAAAGTGTCAGAGGCAGCAGAGGCCTTGATCCAGGAAGAGATGGAGGACAAGGCTGACAGTCAGTCAGAGATTCGACTTGCTTTGGCCCAGGCTGAAGAGAAGCTCGCCGCGTTGCCAGCGGGGGAGGCTTGGCCAGAGGATTTGAATGAGACGATCAGTGTCTTGAAGGAAGAGATTTCCGTGCGAGCAGTGGATGTGACTTACATCCCAAAGACAATGGCGACGAAAGTTCGCGCAGAAAAATCCATTTTGCAGACGGTGTCGCCGTGGAAGGGAGATGTTGCACAACACCTACCCTCCGGGCCTATGCAGTTCTTGAACCAATCCGAAGGAACTTGGCTGTGGCACGGGGTCAGCACCTTCGACCTGGCACTTGCACCATCCCTCTTTACCGAAGGAGTCTCATCCCTGTGGCCGACCAGGGACTATTCTGCAGGTGAAGTTGTGCTTCAGGAGCCGCATTGGAAGCGCCGCGGCTGCATTGGTTGAATGTTGATGGGTGCCACCCGTCACAGTCAGCAAGACTCACAAGATACGTTTTCAAAGACGATCAATTCAATTTTTGAACAAACGACAATGTTGGCTAAAGTTTGGCTACAGGATTTGTGAGAATCTAAGCAAACATGGGCGTAATTATTGAATGCGACCCACGCAAGCCTGAGACTACATCTGAGGTGGTGCAGAAAATCGGAGGTGTTGAACCAGCACTCCTTCCAATGGGAGATTCTGACGCACCACGCCGACGGCAGACCCGCTTCTCACTCTGTGGCGGCTGTGACTGAGAGGCTGGCCACGTTGTTGTTGTTGTTGTTGTTGTTGTTGTTGTTGTTGTTGTTGTTGTTGTTGTTGTTGTTGTTGTTGTTGTTGTTGTTGTTGTTGTTGGTTGTTGGTTTTTGGTTGTTGGTTGTTGGTTGTTGGTTGTTGGTTGTTGTTTGTTGGTTGTTGGTTGTTGGTTGTTGGTTGTTGGTTGTTGTTGTTGTTGTTGTTGTTGTTGTTGTTGTTGTTGTTGCTGCTGCTGCTGTTGTTGTGGCCCATACACATACACATACCACTTTAGCGCCCACTTTAGCCATACCCTCCCGCACCTGTCAGGAGCTTAGCGGGGCACTTGCACCTAATCCCGCAGACGCATGCCGACGACGAGCTTCACTCTGACCTTCCCTTGGTCTTTTTGAAGCCAACGATTGAGTTGAAACCCTTTGCAGCTCCAGTGGTCAAGTTCGAAGCCCTGAAAGCAATCCGGGCATCATGGCAAGGGGAGCTTTGCGCCGTGGTGTGGGTTGAGACACCGGTGGACACCAATCTGGTCAAGATTGATGAGGAGGAGTCCGAGGAGAACATTGATTTTAAAGCAGGCCGGTTTCGGGCCCGTACTCAGCGAGCAACCCCAAACTGGAACATGATCAGAAGACCAAACTAGCAGGGATACGGTTGAAGCAGGGTTAGGGGATGATTTACACCCAAACTCGTATTGAAAATGAGTTGCATTATTTCTGACCCATGTTCTAGATTTTACCACATAAAGGAGGCAACTTATGCAATCCCACTGACGCACCTTTATCACGCTCCCTTAAGTTTGAAATGTAATGTGTATGGCTGCTTGCACCATACAAGATTTCCTGTTGCATGGCAGATACGCTGCAAGCAGTCTATTAGACCAATCTTAAACCGCTGTCCTGTGAGCGCTCGATAGTGTTGGGGAGAAACACTGGAAAAAGGTAACTTGCATTGGAATACAACATTTCCCATCCTTTGCGGGGATGGTCTAGTCGTTAAATTTAGTTACACACTTTTCTTTGCGGGTCATTTTTCCCCACCTGCCAGGTGAGGCTCACTAGATTTTATCACAGCTGCCCGGGGTCCTCCCGCCTCCTCCTCGCCACCTCAAGATCGCAGTGGGCACTGCCGGACCTCAACCGCGAGCTGGGCACTGCCGGACTTCAACCGCGAGCCCCAGATCCTAGTGGGCACTGCCACTGCGCACCTCAACCGCGAGCTCCAGATCCTAGTGGGCAGATCCCAGTGGGCACTGCCGGACCCCAACCGCGAGCTCCCAATCCCAGTGGGCACTGCCGGACCTCAACCGCCAGATAGAATGCCAGATAGAATGCCAGATATAGAATGCCAGATAGAATGCCAGATACAATGCCAGAAAGAATGCCAGAAAGAATGTCAGATAGAATGTCAGAACATATGTCAGATAGAATGGCAGAGCATATGTTAGCGAACGCGTCAAATAGAATGCCAAGAGGAAGAGGAGGAGAGGACAACTCTGAAATCTAGAGACCAGTCTCTAGATTTCATCAGGGTTGTCCTCTCCTCTTTCCCCGTTAGAAAATTTCAGCATCACGTTCAATAGGGATGTAGCCAGGATCGTTTGAGCGTCGTTTGAGCCTGAAAATGGCGTCGTTTGAGCGTCGTTTGAGCCCATTTACCAGGTAAAAACATACATATGGCANTGAGCGTCGTTTGAGCCTGAAAATGGCGTCGTTTGAGCGTCGTTTGAGCCCATTTACCAGGTAAAAACATACATATGGCATATGTTTCTTTCAGCATGCCGCTGTCATTGAACAACAATAACTCGGGGCAATTTTGGAGCATGCTGAAAGAANTACCTGGTAAATGGGCTCAAACGACGCTCAAACGACGCCATTTTCAGGCTCAAACGACGCTCAAACGATCCTGGCTACATCCTTATTAAACGTGATGCTCAATCGTTGCAACAACTTACCATGAATTAGTCATATCAGGCGTTGCGTTTCTACAAACGAGGTAAAAACAGATTCGTCACAACAGTCCAACCTGTTGTAGATGCGGCGTCCCTACTTTGGCTCCAGCAATTCCACCCCGTAACCCTTCACACCTTTGTCCCAGCTGATTCGGCCACCCAACATGAATTGTGTCATGTTTGAAATATTTTCAGACCGTCCAAATCGATTTCAATGAGTTTGCGGGCAGAAATGTCTTGCAAGTGCTCCTATTTCTGATTCGATTTGTATCGCGAAGTTGCTTTCGGCATGCTTTCAGGTGCAGCCGCTTCCCCCGAGACGGCAGAGGAGAAGCGCGAAGGCCGCTTTGGGGCTTGCCTTCAGCAAGCATCAAGCCGAATCACTTTCAGTCTGTTTGTAGAAGGCTTTTTGTTGCAGGGCAGAAATGTCTTGCAAGTAAGTTCCAATTGGTACCCGGCAATATTTTCAAGATTTTCGCATGCTTCTGCTTGCAGGTCAAGCTGCTCTCACTGACGCAGATGCTGGTGCTACCACAATGAAGCTTGAACAGGGACAGAAGGCATGGGAGCTCATCTTCAGTCAGGATGACTTTCTGACGTTTGGCCAACCTTTGGTCATGCTTCTGAAAACGATCAACCCTGCAATGATGCTCGAGGAAGCTCCAGAAGAGGTGCGGGCCCTTTTTTGCAGAACTTCACTAGATTGTATAGGACTTATTTAAGTGAAATAGATCATACTATTATACATAATTTTCGTTTATCCTGGACAACTATGCGCTCTATGCACTGCTCGTTGCCACCAACCAACCAGAACCCCAACTAAATTGAATAACCAAATCAAGAACTAATGAGTTGCAGTAACTGTCGCAGTGCACAAAGGTCCCCCCGAGTGAAGCTGAGTGTGTAAACAGTCAGCCTGTTTGGGAAAAACAATATGGGAATTAAATCAATATTCTTGCCAATATCCTTGTCAGCGTCCACAGGTGAAGGGCACCATGAAAGTGGTGAAGTTCTCCCTGCGGATGTCGGACTTCGTGGTCATCGATGACGAGATGCAGACAGTTGCTGACTTGATCAACGACAATCTTGCAGCTGACAGTGCAGCTGACCCGCCATGTGAGATTGACCTTTTTGGCCATGACATCACCAAGAAAGGGGAAGGCAAAAGAGGAAAGCCGCTGTTTCAGATCAAACAATCGGAAGATTGGTACGTGCAGTGCCCTGGCTTCCTGGGCAACGCTGAGGACTTGAGCTGCCAGCTCACTGGGACACGCGTGTTTGATTTCTGTAAGTGTTCAAAAAGCATCAAGGAAAACATTGGAACTTCAAAACACCGAAACTTCCATTGTTGGGTGATCCCAGATCAGATCGAAGGTTTGATGCGATTACTTCTCAAGTTCTGATTCGATTACCCACGAATTAAATACTGAACTAATGTTGACATTGAAAATTAGGAACCAAATTAAATCGATGTATTACTACACTCATGGTTGAAAGACTTGAACCAGTATTTGATTGGGCTTTACCTCTAGTGGCAAGTATTGGGCACGGATCCTTTGCCGATGCGAAATTGGCTCAGACGTATTGTTCAATTTGGTAAGTTGTATGATTGATATTCACAATTTTGATTTTCCAATCATGGGGGTCGTTGGTTGCTTAATTTCTCGCCAGGAGTGGTTCGTCCCGGCGGACGGTATGGCGATGGCCTGGACGCTCAAGAAATGCGATGACAAGCCGGTCTTCGTACCTCACGCATTGGGCTTGTACTACAGCAAAAAGACGGAGTTGGAGGTGCAGGCCGGAAAACCCTTGAGCGTCGCCATTCCAAAGCCTGCAGCCAAGCCCAGAAAGAGCAAAGGTCAGAAGAAAGCAGAAGATCAGCCCGAAGGTCAGGCCGGAGCTCGTGAAGACCCTGGTGACGAAGAGATTGCAGAAACGGAAGCCAAGCGCGCTTGCTTAGGCGATGGCGTGCGCGCTTCTGAGGGGGCAGCCGATTCCATGGATATTGAGTGAGGGCCTTGGCAAATGGCACTGCAAAATAACACCGCAAATAGCATTTTGTCAGTGTGTGACGCATTGAACCAGCTTTGGCGGCTTGGCAGAAAATGCAGTGCCCCGCCGTGCTCCAAACAGATGTTTGCCATCCTTCTCTACTATCTGCAGCTATCACCCAGTCCCGACAATTACCCTTGATTGGCATCTCCTATAGTATGTTATGTTGGTGCTACTTGTGGGACTCTTTTTTTTGTTGGCTTTTTTGTTGCTGATCAAGACCGCTATCAAAACCATAGCTTTTCAACCGCTGACAAAATTATTGAGACAATGCCTGGTGCCAGGCCATCCGCGCGCGAGTGCAGGCCAGGGGCTCAACAGGATGGGGAACAGAGCAGGATAGTGTTTTACTGCTGGATCTTCAGATAGATTTTTTCGTCAACAAAAGTCTTTACTTGCACAGATTTCGCCTGGGCAGAAATGTCTTGAGGCGGCCAGCTCCCGCTCGGCATGCACGCAGTACGCATGAGTGTATTTCAGACTGGGCTGCATTTGTTTTGAACAGCTGCTCCTGGGCTCAAAAAATTGCCAAGACTTTACGTGCTTGGATAGACACTTGGATAGGCATACCGGCTGGATCGGCGAATGGCAACGCCGGCAGCGCACTCTTCCCAATGGCTTGTGCGCGCCAAGAGGAAGGTGAATCCTGATGTAAGCATCGATCCAAGCTTGGATTTGAAAAGCCAAGACTCGATTTTGAAGGTGACGTCCATGCCATCTTCAATGGCCAGAGTGGAGCCGAGCCCCTCGTTAGCCAAGTCATTGCCGGTGTCAGCCTCATCCCCCACTCCCCTTGGAAGTTGGTCTAGCAAGCGCGGCTCTGTGCGCTCAGAAGTGCGCTCCGAGGCAAGTTCACAGCCAAAGAATTTGAAGGGGCCAGGGAAATCAGAGCACGAGCGCACTCACGAGCGCTTGTGCCCGGAAAGTTTGAAGGAGATCAAAGCCTTGCGGGGCACACCAGCGAAGAAGGCCTGCCATGGTTTCCTTCTGGGAGGCAGTCAAGAGGCATTGAAGCCAAAGGCCGTGATTGAAGGTTTTGCAGGCACTGCGCGCCTTAGCCAAGCCCTTCACAAACACCTCCAAGAGCGACTGGTTCAGGAGAATATCTCGGTTGAGTGCTATGAGATTGCCAGGTCAGCAGCTGAAGATCTTCTGGACGAGGACTGGCTTCGCGTGTGATGATGATCGGTGTTTCCTGCTAGTTGTGGTTGAGTTTTGAGACCGGAGACACTAAGACTGATGTCAATATATAAAGACATATAAAGACTACTATACAGAAATCTATACAGACTATCATTTCTGAAAAGCAAAACCGCACAAGCATCACACACTCTGCCACACCAGGAAGTGCAAGAGCGCTTGCTGCAGCGTGTGCGTGCAGGATCCGTGCTGGGCATATGGCTTGGGTTACCTTGCTGCACGTTTTCCAGGGCAAGGCGTGGGAAACCGCGCGTGCCTGGCAAACGGGGGGGATGGCCACGCCCTCTTCGAGGGGACGGACCGACGTCTATATACGGTCTTGATGGTTTATCTGAGCCGGAAAAGAGGAAAGTGCAGGCCGGCCACCAGTCCGGCCACCACAAGGGGTGAGTGAGAGCATGTGAGCAAAAGGCTAAAGTCTCCGTGTGGCAGGTATGTATTCGAGGGCTCTTTCATGTAAAAGCATTCTTTTGACCTGTAAAACGCTATATGAACTCCCAAAAGCGATACCCTGGGAATCAGTTCATGTGTGAAAGCATTGTGCGAAGTGAAGGGGCGGTGTTCATGACAGGATGGTGGATACTTGTTCTAGTAGCATCGAGGCTCTCAGTTGTGGGGTATACATCATGCCCAGCTCACAAAACGGAAGATGTGCAAGAGTATGCTGATGCTCACTGATGCTCTTGATCCTGGCCAATTTATTTATTTCTGATTGGGCAACCTCGTATCCAAGCACGTGCTCTGATTTGGCAACTACATAGCTGGATTTGGACCGATTTGGATCCTTTTTTTGTCTTGCCATTGCTCAAGCCCTCCGGATGAGCGTTTCGTATTTCGGCGCTTTCATGCAAGCCGTGACAATGAAAACAGATCTCCTTTCCAGCTTTCTTTGGTTCATGTTCATGCCATGCTCCTTTTATGTTTCTCTCTTTGAGCGATAACCAAAACGATAACCAAACGATCAGCATTTCTTCACAAAATGTCCTTCGCTGACGGATGGCCCAGATGTGAAAACATTCTTTCGCTCATTCTTTGTCTTTCAATACATCTCTTTTACTAATCACTGGGCATCCATTGCTTTAGCCTCTGTGAGCTGAATTCAAAGCTTGTAAACTTCAGCTTGAGAAAGTATGGTGCAACTCTAATTCGCAGTTGCGTTGGCAGCACCAAACCAAACCGTACAATTGTAACGCTGCAAAAGAAATTGCAAGGCAGCCAAAGACGATGCAGATGCTGAAGTGTCCAGATGATGCAATCAGGATATATTGCAAAACGATATAGTGAACTCCCAAAAACGATAACTTTGGCCGAAGATCCAATTTTTCAATTGAGGTTTTGCCGATCGCTCATGTCCACTAGTGTGTCCACGGATCACCGCTCTAGATTTGCTTTGGGAAGCAGCGTAAAGATCCACATGCATCATTCATCGTGATACCCGGCTGTCAGGAAGGCAATGCCATGGTGGAGTTTGCCGCAAAGCTGATAGCAGCAGCCGGGTGTCTTCCCCACATGTGGTGCGTGATTGAAAATCCTGTAGCAAGCCGATTGTGGCGCTATCCTGCGTTGAAGGCTTTGCTGTGTCTGGGCCGCGTTTGGGACAGTGCCTAGAATATTTCATCCCTTGACCACCTCCCGGACCCCTTCCTGGACACCCTACCCTTGATGCATTGGACTATGCATTGGTTGCTTCATGTTGTTCAAACTATTGTTCAAGTGTCAGGAGTTCTGATGAAAGTCTGTTTTGGGTTGGGAATGGTTCAATAATTGGGGAAGGCTTCACGTAACCTGAAACATGATGGGGTTTCAAGAGCTGACCTTGTTGCCAAGTTTGCTTCAAGTTCAACTCATCTTGGGTTTTTCTTTCCCCACCCTCCCATCCCTTCATTGGCACTGCATGGTGGCATGGGGGTGTCTCAGTGAGGGTTTACCAATGGGTTTACCTACCAATTTACTTACCATAATTTTTCTTTGCAGAGAATGCAAAATAGAATGCCACATAGAATGCCAGATGGAGCACAAGAGAGTGCCAGGTAGAATATCTAATAGCATGCCAGGTGCAATGCCACATAGATGTCAAACAGGGTGCTAGGTAGAATGTCAAATAGCATGTCAGAAATTGTTTCCTAACTGCACAGAATGGCAGGTTGCTGTTGGACCCAGATGATACAAAAAAACACATCCACCAAGGAGGAGTGCTTCCACCAATTGTGTCTTCGACCATTGCCGGTGGATGTCTTCTTACCGCAAACGAACAAAGCTTTATGGCTGGGGCCGAGTAGACTTGACCCCGCTCCGTCGAGCCTGCCGCTGCAAGACCAAGCATGCACAGTTGAGTGGCTTGGACCGTCGCAGCTCCCCATCGGGTGGCCGTGGTTTCAAGACAGCGCACGCCAGCGCCTATCCGATAAGCTTTTGCGAGTCAGCTGCCAAAGTGCTTTTGCGTAGTTCATTCACATAGGGCGCAAACGTGCCACCATGAGTTCCAGAAGTGGACTGGTTGGGTTACCCGTGCAATGACATGCCGGGGCGTGGAGCATGCTAAGTTGCATTAGGGATAGCAGGGAACTTCAAACCTTCTGATGCCAAGTGACACGACTGTCAGAGGTAAAAGATCCCGTTTGAGGTGCTTGAATTTTCTTTCGGCCAATTTGCAGATGAATGATGTTGCATCGACCCTCTCATGCAAGCCAAGCATTTCCCATCTCAGCCCGCGGGCAGAAATGTCTGCGTATCATCTTGTATTTGCTTACACACGTATATTCCTTCACATGCGTACCAGTCACATGCATTGAGGCCACTATTGAGGCCATGGGTCTGCCGCCGGTGTTTGGGACTGCGTGACAGTACTCCATCTTTGGGAGCTTCTGTTTCAATGCTCGGTCCAACTCAGTCCTTTTTGTAATCCTTTTTGTATTGCAGCAACACTTGCAAAAATTTGAGAACTGCCACTGATTGCCAACCTTTGCGCGCGGCTCCCTTGCGATCTTTGATTTCGTTTTCGTGGCTCCAGCTCTGCGGGGGAGTGCAGAGCGAGTAGTCAGTACTGAGGTCAGTGCCGGCAACAGACTTTATCACTTGCAGACTGGTCACAGAGACCAAGCATACTAGCAAACACCAACGTTCCATCATCCAGGTTTTAATTATCCAGCAGGGTCAAGGTTTCTGAAAGAGACATGTAAGACCATGACGTCAGCGTGGCGCAATCTCGAGTGAGAGGCAATGTCTGTGGCGTGCTTCGGAGATTGGCGGGGAGAGAAGCGTGTCGTAGCGAAAGGCTGCACTGCTGGAACCGCTCATTGCCCCATGGTTTCATTAGACTTTTCATTAGCTGATAATTTTTTTTGTTCCATGTCCTGCAGGTATGCCATCTTTGTCGTTAGCATTGAAACCCTTGAGCCATCGTGCCAATTTTCTTTCCAGATGTAGTGGTGGTGGCGGCCACTGCGGCAGCCTAGAGTCCGCTCGATGACCCCAAATTCAATTTGTTTCTACTTATGGCACTTGTTGGGGGCCAGTCTTTCACGCCGAGATTATTGGCACCATCCAAGCAGCGAGAAGACTTTTCCATCCTATACGACAGCTTTTGCAGCCGCTATTGAGAATGGCTGGAAGTGTCCTCCATCCAGATGGGAGCTAGCTGATGCGCTGAAGGTTGGCTGACTGGTTTGCTCTTTTCCTGCCCTAACAACTCTAGTACTGTACCGCTTGGACACGCAATGCCAGTGCAAGGTCTCCAAGGTGAATTGCAAGGTGATTCTAGTGGTGATGTGCCTTATAAATATTCACAAATTTATTCACAGACTCGCGTTTTGCAACAACGCACGAGCAACTCTAAAAGTAGTCAGCGCTAGCCTTTTTTGCCAGGAAGAGCCGGAAGCCACTGCTACGGCCGCTGCTGTAGCCACGGAAAGGCAAGTCGAGGCGACAAAAAGCACTTCTTTGGACGACAGTCTTGGGTAGGTGATTTGGATTATGGTATGAAAGTACATTGCAAGCACAACGTGAATTGCAAAGTGGTTCTAGTGGCCATGTTTCAATCCATGTTTCATGCTCACAGGTGCATGGCTTGCAAAAAGTCAGAAGCAAGTCTAGAAGGATTCAGGGGCCAGCATTTTTTTCGCCAGGAAGCACCGCAAGCCGCTTCTGTTCCCAGAGAAGGGCAACTCGAGGCAACAGATAAGAAGCAACATGTACTGCAACATGTTTTTGCGATTCGTATTGATGTTTCCAGGTTTCCAGGCAAGGCATTTCTGTGGATTACAGGCTGGTAGTTGTTTTTTGCATATTGGTGATGTTTCTTGTTCACGTTTCATGCTTTGTCAAGACGCAGAAGCAAATCTACAAAGATTCAGCAGCTATTCGTCTTTGCCAGGAAACACCGCCAGCCGCTGCTGTAGCCACCCAGGAGCAACTCCAGGCAACAGATATAAGAGTCACTCTGAGAATCAACATGCCGTGAGGATTTGTTTTGATGTATGTGTTGGATCTTCTTTGGATGGCAGCTGTGGATTCAGCCTTGGATGGATGATTTGGGTCATGATATGTCATGATATGGAAACACACTGCCAATGCAAGGTAGTTCTAGTGGTGATGATTGTTGCTAATTTTTTGGGGTTTACAAAAAAAGGTAGAATATTTCCAAAAGCAGTCAGCGGGGAGCCGTTTTCGCCAGGAAGAGCCGCAAGCCCCTGCTACTGCCCCTGCTGCATCACCCGCAGAAGAGCGAGCCGAGGCGAGACATGCAGTAAGAACCACGCGGTTTTGCTAGTTTTTGGATGTATCCGGCAATCAAAGGCACTGCCCTGGATTAGAGCCTTGGGAGGGAGGGAGAGGAGGGGAAGGGGGGGTACACTCTGGCTGCGTCTTGTTTTTGCTTCCAGTCACATTCCAGTCACTTGTTTTGCAAAAACGCAGAAGCAACTAGAAGCAGTCAGGAACCCGCCTTGTATGCATTGTTTTGTGCCAGGGAGCACCGGAAGCCACTGCTGTATCCACAGAAGATCAAGCTGAGGCGGCAGATTAGGCAGCAGATAGGAACCAACATGGCTTCGGGATATGTTTTGATGTATGCCGTGGTGTTTGTTTGGACTAGAGGCTTGGAAACACTTGTGGAAACGTAGATACTGGATTTTGATTTTGGAAACGCTTTGCCGGCGCAATGTGAACTGCAATGTGAATGGCAAGGTTCTCTTGGTGATGTTTCTTGCGCGCATTCTCTGACTTGCAAGAAATGCAGAAACAGCCTTGTGGAAGCAGTCAGTGGCCTTTTTGGCCAGGAAGTACCGCAAGCCGCTGCTGCATTCACAGAAGTGCAGGTCACTGAGCAAGTTCAGGCAACGGATAAGAACCGACGCCACGGTTTTTGGATTTGTTCTGCTGTTATCCAATGGCACTTCTTTGGACTACAGCCTTGGATACAGGTGATTGCACCATGGGATTTTAGCTCTTGGACATGTCAGCCAAGCGAAATTGGAAAACGCATTGCGAATGCAAAGTGAACTGCAAGCTGATTCATATATTGGTGATATGTTGGTGATGTTTCTCGTTCACTTTCTTTGACTTGCTCACTTTCTCTGATTTACCAAGACTTCCACCCATACTGATAACACTATTATACATTAATTACTCCATGATAGTCAGTATGCTTGAGCAGAAATATCTGAAATGCGTGGAAAGGGAAACTGATTTGTTCTTGGCCAGGACAATGTTCATGATCACCGGCCTTCTCCGAGCCCAATTCCGAGCCCATCGCGGATTGAGTCCATAGTTTCTGACGTGGAGGAATTGGCGACCCATGGAAGTCCAAAGCGCACTCCAAAGGGCAGATGTTTAAGCAGTGACTGGCTGAAGCCACGACGGCAAAGTGGGAGCCCTTGGTCCGATCAGAAAGATTTAGAGGTGGATACACCGCCCTGCACCCCACCGCCAAAATCCATGAGCCTGGAGGGAGGCTTGACTGGTGAGAAAGAATCATCAAATACTTCGAGGAAGAAGAAAGCAGCTACCAGCGGCAGGAAAGATGGTGCCACAAGCATTTCCAGCCGGGCCACAATTTCACGCTGCCTCACCAACATTGGACCAAATTCCTGGAAGCCTTGGCTTCTGATGCTCCATTAGAGAAGCTGAGCTGCGCTACATGCCGCTCTATGTGGCAAAAGTTTGGCCGGCGAGAGGAAGGCAATGCAGAAGGCGACATCTGCAAAGAGGGTGCTAGCGAGGAAGGAGAAGGCAACAGCCACACAGGCACAGTCCTAGGGCAGCGTTTGGTTTTCTTGCGAGATTTGGAAGGTGTGCAGAAAGAAGCCAGGGGGCGTCCAAGTAAAGCAAGTGCATGCCGCCGGCATGTCACAAACCAGTTGTCACTGTGGCTTGATGTCCGGCGGCCAGGCATGTACCAGAAGGTCGAAGACGACCTGCATTTTTTTTGTACTGTGTGCAGGGTGAAGGTGAACGGGGTGCGCGAAACGACAATCGCTTTCATTCTCCAGCACGAATGCTGCGACAAGCATTGGTTCCATGTCCATGCCCAACACGCGCCAAGATCCTCAGATCGTGGTCTTTGTGAGGGGATTCCTTTGAGGCAGAGCACTGGGACTTTGGCGCACTCTGCGCTGGAACATTTCAAGTTGTGGCTGGACCATGGAGCTCCTTGGCATCTGTCTATCCAGCACAGGTGTTTCGCGAAGGAGATTGGGACTGAGATTGGGTTGAGACGGGTGGGTCAACCTGCAAGCCGCGCATGAAATCAAGACATTTAGGCATTTATCGGATGTATTGTTGCCGTGAAGAAGCCTTAGCGTGCTTCTATTCACATTTCGAGTTAAGCATATTGGCAAGCAAATAGATACTTACATAAATATATGTCGTGGTTTTCATGAATTCATGAATGACCCTTTGCACTACCCTTGGTTTCGCCCTTCCAAGATTGTATTCTTATTGTTTTGCTTTCTCCTACCCCTTCCTCCTCCACATCGCCATGCATGTTTTCGCGCTGTTTTCGTTTTTCTCGACTGTCACAATCTCTGCTCGGGGTATTCTTTTTGTGAGGGCCCGGGCATTGTCTAAGCGTGGTCCAACAGTATCTTCATTTAGATCCACAGCTAGACTGCAGGAAGACGGCACCCCAGTCGTTCGCTCAGCGGCTTGTGCAGAGAAGCAGGGGTACAACATGCAGGGCAGCTCCCATTGCACCTATTGTTTGAAACTCGCAGATCGCAAGCTCTTTGTTGACAAGGTGACCTGGTGGGGAGAGAAAATCAAATTGACCAATTTGGCGACTTTTTGGGTGGCCGGCGAGGTGCCGGATTGCCATCGAAGCTATGCGGATATCCGCAAAGACATTGCGACGTCTATCGGATCAATCCCGCCTCCCTTACAAAACAGGGCAGCCAAACTGTTCATTGAAAGCCGGGTGAAGGCATTGCCAAGAGATTTGCCAGCCAAGGAGAGACATGTATTTTGGTTTGACCAGAGTTGAAGCTCAGGTTCATGCACCAAAGGGCAGCAAATGTAATTTTTTTGGGAGGTGTTTGATGTTCAGTGTTGCGCAACATGTGCTGGCACCACCGGGAAAGGAGCACTTGAGCCAGTTGGACAAGCACCTCAACTTCCTATTGGGCCAAGGTGACTGCCAAGGTGATGGGGCAAAGTCGACCAACATGAAGCTGGCGAGAGCCATTGCAAAGGGCGTCTTCGACGAGCATGCAATGTTCCGTTCCTTGACCGCGCTCCTCATCAAAAAGGCAGACCGGATGAATCGGGGTCATGCTGCTCGCGTGACATGCTCCAGCCATGCAGACATTGACCCCGGCGAGTTGGAGGAGCTAGCCCTGGCCCTCAGCTTGTCCTCAAAGCGGAGCAGCTTGCTTACACTTCTAGGGGCCAATCCCCGCAAGCTTGGCACTGTTCATCTCCGATTCGATCAGCTCCCTGCCTTTTTTTGCCCGCCCAAAGATGTCCTCATTGAGAACATTTCGAAGGTTTTGGACATACTGCAAGTTCGAGGCGGCCGAGCCTCGGCGTCAATTTATCTTCAATTTTTTTCGTATATTTTGAGCCTGACTTTTGAAGTATTAAAGGTTCACCTATAGATTCACCTTGTTGGTGTTGAGGGCAGCAGCGCTGACAAGGTCGTGCTTCATAAAGATTGTCATGTGTTTTAAGGCTTGAAATGGCTGGCCTAGACAACATATTAGCATGCTTCACTGCTTCACTGTTTGATGTCAATTTTTTTCGACAGTGTCTATGTGTCTGCTTCCCCTTTACTATGCCAGCCAGGTAATTGGATGTTCACATTCGATGAGACTGTCTATGAACCGAACTATGGCATGATTTCATTGGAGGACAGCAAATTCATCATTGGGGGGGCGATGCCGAAAGAGCGCTTGCCTGCTGATACCAGTGTGGAAGATTTGCGCAAAGAGGATTTGGCAACATGCTTCATGTCATTCCTGGTGACTCTTGCCCAGTTCAAGGGGCATGGAACATGCAGGGAAGAAAGGTTAAACTTTACAAAAAAATGCATGGAGATTTCAAGAGGGCCCCTTTTCTTTGAAGCAGCATACACATATCTGTGAAGAGTATGGGGCAGAATTCATCATTTCTTTCCGTTTCGAGTTTGACGTAACTGCCTTTACATATGCCTTGGACCGCCCCCACTTTTCATGTGGGTTCGCCAGCCTTGCTTGCCCAGGAAACGGTGCGACAGCAGGGAAGCCCCTTTCAATTGCTGCCTGCTTCCACGGCGCCCCAAAGATTTGTCGGCTCAGGATGCGCTGGAGCGTACTTGTGATTTCTGGGCCAGCGCCACCATAGCCAACCAGGGCATCCCCCCCCTGTCCATGGCTCACGACAACCATTTGTTGCAAGTACAGCTCACAGAAATTTTTTTATGCATCCGCACAGCGCCTCAGCACCTGAATTTCCTGAAGGATTGCGTGAAAGCAGCTCCGCTACCAATTCCCTTATGGCCATATTCTACGCTTCTCTTCAAAGAGAGATTTGCCGTGTTTGGCTGCAATGATCCACCGCATTGCCAGAAAAATGCTGTTTGCGGTGCGCGCTCGAAGAAGAGGTTACTCCGCACCTCACAGTGTCGAGTTGTGCTTGGACACTTGCGGCTGAAGCAGTTGCCAGTCACTGCATACCAAGGTAGAGATGTGCAATCCGACCGTGAGGCTGCTTGGGTTCTAAACAGTTCGCTGATCACAGCCAGAGACTCGCTCGCACTAATTTATCATTGACCTTCAAGCTGAAAAGACACTCTCAGGGCAGTAGTCTCGTGGAATCTAAAAACCGAGCAAGTATAAACAAATAACCACTTCAGCAATCATGTGTTGCTTCACTTTCATGTGTTGAAGCCCAATTCGTTGGACCCGGTTGACATTGTAAAGCCTTTGACAGCTCTTGACCCGAAGCCCTACAAACCCCAAGCATTAAAGCTGCTTGTGCTGCTCCTTGTACGCATCGCTCCAGTGAGGTGAATGGGATTGTTGGGGCGCTGCGCTTTTCCAATTCAAAGTGACTTTGGCACTCAGCCCCTTCATCAGCTCCAAGCTCTACACTGGAGAGGAAGTGCTGGAAAATTCGATTTCTGCTTGGTACTTGCTGCTGATCGACTACATGGACTCTTGCAATGATGCTTGCCAAAAAGGTTGTGAGACCTTCTTGTCAACTACCACAACGCGCAACCTGTTGTGTGTGTGCGCGAACAGTGCTGAGAGAGCTTCGAGACAAAGTGCAGACATACCTTTTCACCCCAGTAGCTGCATGGAAAACACGTGTGAATGACACTTCGGACACGTCAAGGTGAACTCATCAGTGACGACTCTCAAGACTGCCGTGCTTGCGACGCAGAAAGTGCATTTGAGACACCAAAGGCAGTGCCAGAAGAACACGTTCAAGAAGACCCCATGCTTCCTGCCAGATGTGAGCAGGCGTGACGTCCGGCAGATTGGTGAGCAGGCTTTTCGGGCCGCGTTGCTTTTCAATGAAGCAGTGACAGGACGCAGGGTTGCTGAGATGGAAAGCACCTTGCGTGACTGGTGGGAGTCTGTTGGCAAGTCAGTCTTGGTGCGACCGCGTGTGCAACAGCCAGTGGTCGGCGCCGGCGTTTTCCAGGCAAGCCTTTGATTTCCCTACAGATTTCCCTATGACACTTAAAATGACCCTTAAGGTGGTTAGCTGCAAGTACGTGCTGGCGTTTTTTTGAGGGAAGCGGCTTCATGTTTCGAAAACACATGTCGCATACAGAACGCCTACAGGACAGCGATGAATCCATGTCCGAAGCAGATACAGAACCCGACGGGGAGGTCAGCGGCGACCGCAAGGGTGAAGCTGGTTTCCTGCCAAGCGCACGCATGCTTGAAGAAAGCGCCTGGGCTAGAAGGCGCTCAATCACATGANGGGGAGGTCAGCGGCGACCGCAAGGGTGAAGCTGGTTTCCTGCCAAGCGCACGCATGCTTGAAGAAAGCGCCTGGGCTAGAAGGCGCTCAATCACATGAGTTTTTTTTGGCTTGTCTGAATTTCATGGCAAATTTGATTTCAGAATTTTGACGTGAACCTTTGTTGCCTTGAAAACAATTCGGCCGGCACCAGGGCAGAAATGTCTTGGGGCAGAAACTGAGACATATTCATCTCTATACTCTCATCTATTTTTTTCGAAACATAGGTTTCTGGGGTTATAAGTTTTGTGTGTGGTGCTGAGGCGAGGCGTGTGCAAAGCTGAAAAGTGAAATCAGGCACCTGCAGGAGCCCGCCACGGCAGATGACGAAAAGGTTGAGCTTGAGGCTGATGCAGGAGCAGAATCAGATGAGGTGCCCATGGAGGACGGGGACCCATGTCGAAGACCCTTACGAACTCTCCGCACCTTGGTCGCAGGTTTTGTCAACATTGGGTGTCAAGTTGATGCGCGCGTAGATGCATTTGTTGATAGTTGCATTTTCAATAGCAAGGTCAAGCAGAGAAATTCCAGCCATGATCAATATGCATTGACCCACTGTGTCGCCAAGGAAGCATCCTGTGCAAGCATGGAGCTGAGCATGCAGTGATTGCGCAAAGGCTAGCCAGAAATGATGCCAGCGGCATTGCCAGCGGCCACAGCATGGGCATGCTAAAGGCTATGATGCCTTCCATGGTGTCCTTCGTGCAAGCTGCCAGACATGCTGAAGGTATCCTGTCANGGCATTGCCAGCGGCCACAGCATGGGCATGCTAAAGGCTATGATGCCTTCCATGGTGTCCTTCGTGCAAGCTGCCAGACATGCTGAAGGTATCCTGTCACCCAACATGGTCTTTGGAGGTGCTGCCATGCGCAGAAAGCTCAGTGCTACAGAGAATGGAGAAGCGACTTTGGCAGCTGCAAGGCGGGCTTGGGGCCTGCAGCCTCAGAGGCAATCCCGGGCCACCTCTTGGCAAGAGGTTTCGACTGCGGTGGCAAGGTTGCCCGAAATGCGCCGAAGACAGCTCTCCCAATCAAAGAGTTCAGGCCAAGCTTCTCCTTGATGTCGGATGGTAGTAGCTGTCGAGACTACCAGCTGCTGGCAGTCAGGGTGCACTCTCTAGCACAGCCAACATTGGCTTTGACTGAGGCGGCTTATCGTGGGTCAGGCAAACCGAAAGGCCGACCAAAATTGTCTGACGTTTCCCTGCCAGCAGAGTGGTGCGCCCACGTGCACCTTTGCCTTCTGGAGCGGGATGCTGGCACTTCCTGGTTTGCAACGTGCCGCAGCAAGGGCCTGTCAATAGATCCACATGACGTTTCTGAAACCAGCCCGGTCATCCTCTATGAGATCCCGAGGGAGAAGGCGAAGTTCTCATCGACTGCAGAGTGCTTGAAGGCACTGTGTTCCAGCGGATNTTTCTGAAACCAGCCCGGTCATCCTCTATGAGATCCCGAGGGAGAAGGCGAAGTTCTCATCGACTGCAGAGTGCTTGAAGGCACTGTGTTCCAGCGGATCGTTGTGCAATCTATCATGCTGATAGATTGCTGCCACTATTGCTGCTATAACGATTCTAATGTGAATGTGAATGGGCAAGGGCCAATCACGACTCTGGTGGTCATTGCAGTATTCCATGTCAGCTCCTTTGTCTCATATGAAGATTTCATGCACATTGCAACAAGGGAGCCCCACCGATGACTGATTCAATGACTTCACATTAGGTTTACCTGTCCAATGAATTTATCCCTTTGTCCTACGTTCCGAAAGCCTGTTTTTTTTTTTGCCCTCGGCAGGTTGATGTGGACGCTGCGGTTCAGAAGACTTTGGATCGATTGGATGTGACGCCAGATCCAGCACAGGACTGGCCTTTTCTGAATACGTAGTCGGACACTCTCTGAGATTTGTCAATGTGTTTTTCTTGCTTGCTTTGGGTTGCAATTTGGTTGAAAAGTCGGCAAATATGATTTCGCAATCCCATCAGCTTTGCCAGAAACATGTTTTGAGTTCCGGCAATGCCTACTGCAACTGCATACTGCAATGCCTGTCAATTCCTTCACTGATTACTTTCTTTCCAGATTTGCACTAGCCGATGCAGGCGCCATCTGCNCGGCAATGCCTACTGCAACTGCATACTGCAATGCCTGTCAATTCCTTCACTGATTACTTTCTTTCCAGATTTGCACTAGCCGATGCAGGCGCCATCTGCGTCTCGAGCATTGTTTGGTATGAACAGCTTCCCAAACAACAAAAGCGGCCACGAGCAGATCATACTTTACATGGAGGACTCGGACTTTTCCAATCTGCCAATATCGCCATCCTTTTAAGGTCTAAAACTTAGAGACTGCAGTAGCAACGAAATGCCAAACAGTCATTCAAACAATTGGCCACAGCTCAGCCAGGAGTTGAAAAAAATGTTTGTGAAAGCGGACCACAAGGACTTGCTCAGGGCCTTCACCAAGAAGTATGCGAGCTTTGGCTGCATCAGAGCTAGACCCTGCATCCCCGCGTTCCTCTAGAAATTTCTCAGGTTCCAGGCTCCGGCAGGAGTTCCATTGCAAGTCCATTTGCAATTCCAATTACATTCTGTTGAGCAGGAAAAACCGGCCCTGCCAGTTAAGTCTTGATGATGCAAATTTGTTTGTGGAACAGAGAAGGGCATTTCATTTTAGAGGCAGGTTTCCCATATTCAGAAAAGCTTCGCATACCATATGTTTTTGGCCATCGCACTCCAGGGGGACATCGTACTCCACAGGGCAGGGAAATCATTCCCCAAGGGCTGATGACTTGTTGAATGTGCACNCATACCATATGTTTTTGGCCATCGCACTCCAGGGGGACATCGTACTCCACAGGGCAGGGAAATCATTCCCCAAGGGCTGATGACTTGTTGAATGTGCACCTTCAGAGATTTTGATGAAAAAAAGAGAATCTTCTTGGGGCAGAAACATGTGTCGTGAACAACGCAAGAAAAGGAACGCTTGGCAAACATATGCAAACATCATGACAGCCAATGTAACCCTGAATGGGGCTTCGGCATGTTTTGATATTTCCTATAGCTGTGTTGGCCTGGAATATGATCACCCTTGGAGTATGGGTAAGATTGATTCCTCTAGATTCATGAACTTGAAGGTATAAATTTTCAATCTCTTCGTCGCGCAGACACCCTGAAATCTCCAGCTCTGATTTGTGCCTAAAATTTGTGACTAGTTTTGTGATGGTTTGTGTATCGGCCGTGAACTACCCTGTGCCCAGGCGAAGCTGGACGGCATTGCTGCACCGCGCCCCGCAATATTTCCAGAAGTATTTCGCTGCCAAGACCTTCGCTGGCAAGCCTGTAGCTAGCAACTTCAGCTTCGCTGTATATGAGAAGTTTAGCTAAAAGTGTAGAAGGGGCCAAAACCTTTCTACGATTTCTTGGGGACCTTGACCAGAACGCACCTGCGCTGTTGCCAGTTGCCTAGAAAAAAAACCGTCTGACGCAGTGTGAAAAGCTTGATTTTCCCGCTTATTTTCCAGGGCAGAAATGTCTTGGTTTACAGCCCTGTCATAGTGACCGTTGTTGGCTGATGTTTAGAAACAAGAAACAAGCCCTGAGAAATAGTGTATAACTTGTGTATAATTTCGGCCTGTAGTTTTCTTAAATTTGTTCAAGACTGAATCATCAATCTTCGGGGCTGGTCATTTTGATCTACACATAGATGGCTTTGAGATATGCGTTTTGAATATCCAACCACTTTTAAAGTCTGTCTGCCTGCGATTGATGCACTGCATCCTGTTTCCTATAGGAAGACATCCATATCATTTCATCCTGCAACATCCTTTCGTGCTCANCACTTTTAAAGTCTGTCTGCCTGCGATTGATGCACTGCATCCTGTTTCCTATAGGAAGACATCCATATCATTTCATCCTGCAACATCCTTTCGTGCTCAATTTATCCATGAAAAACTCATGTCCCTGAAGCATTCCACATCCGAGCCCCTTGGGAATCCTGGGCAGGTCTCCACTCATGGCTTGGCAACCTTTGCAGCAGCCATGTCCACAGCGGACTCCTGGATTGTCCCCCGTACGGGCTTTTTTGGGAAGATTTTCTCAACATATTCAACAATCGAAATGCTCAAACCGTTTTGTGGTCAATTTGAAATCAANCTCCTGGATTGTCCCCCGTACGGGCTTTTTTGGGAAGATTTTCTCAACATATTCAACAATCGAAATGCTCAAACCGTTTTGTGGTCAATTTGAAATCAAAGTGCCGTCCATGTGGGTTTTAAGACCTTCGCGCCGGCATCCTCAGAATTGGGTTGGTTTGGTTCTTAAAACTAGCCTCATTTTCTGGATCTGCGCATGGCGTGGTGGGGGAGCGTTGCAAAAACAACATTCGCAGTCTACATCGGATACAAATTGAAACGAAATCTGGAGGGGAGAATTACAGAAATGGCGGCCAGTGAGACGTCGCGCCTTGCATTATGTTTCTTACCTTGTTTGAATTTTGCAACAGTACAGAAATGTTGTCAGCGGAAAGTCGTCGGAGCAAATTCCAGGTCACGTTCCTGGGCTATACTACTGGCATGATGAAGTCAGTGGCAGGCAAGGTAAACTTTGTTTTGCCTTGGGTCATCCCCCATCTTTGTTTTGTCGCAATTTNCGTTCCTGGGCTATACTACTGGCATGATGAAGTCAGTGGCAGGCAAGGTAAACTTTGTTTTGCCTTGGGTCATCCCCCATCTTTGTTTTGTCGCAATTTTTGATGTCACAATGGATTGAGTTAAAAGTGGACAAGAACCTTGAATTGCAACTGTTTACCCATGGCCCATGCGTCACCATTGCTGTCTTCAGGACAATACCGATGTGAGAGCTGACACGGGGAGAAATCGCTGAAAAGATGGATGCGGGTGAACACTGTGCGGGCAAACAGGATCGTGTTTCGTAAGTAGACAGAAAGGTAAATAGATAGAATGATATATAAATACATGGATACANAGATGGATGCGGGTGAACACTGTGCGGGCAAACAGGATCGTGTTTCGTAAGTAGACAGAAAGGTAAATAGATAGAATGATATATAAATACATGGATACATAGACACATGGATAGATAGATACATAGATACAGATGTGACACCCTGGAAATGTATAACGATGTGGGGGACTCCCTTTTTCACTTTGGGAGCATATCTAGTTGCTCGGTAACACTTCTCCGAAAGTGGCACTTTTCCTTGCGGTTTGGCATTGAAAAGTGCTTTGAAATTTAGGGAAACTTTTTGCACCCCCAAAGGGGCCAAACATCAGAAAGAAAGGTTGCAAAAGCATGCCATTCGATTCCAAACAGAGGGCTGAAACCGGCATTTTGCCAGTCTTGTTCCCCTATAACTCACTAAATAAATTTTAGATTGCTGAGCCACGGCTCATTTGCACATATTTGCATCAGTTGGGTTCAAGTGACCAGAGCTTGCCGCAAGATCCCTGGTGCATGCATAGATCCAATCCTTCAGACAGACGTTCAATGTCGCCAGTTCCGATCGGCCAGTCAGACCTCCATCGGCGCTGCAAGATCGCGGTGTGGAGGTATCAGCAGGTGAGATCTCAAAACCGCGGTGGAAGAGTCTGGAGAAGGCGCTTCTAAGAGTGCTTGCTTGTCAACTCTCGAGTTGCGGCTCTACATCCTCAACTTCATTTGTTTGCAGGGTGGGTCAGCGGCTTAGCAAGGGAGACTGCAAAAGGCACGAGAACGCTTTGATCAGATCAAGTGATCAAGTGCCAATTCTTACCAAGGAGAAGTGAACCACTCTGGGAGGAGGAAGAGGACAATCGGGATGTAGATTCGGAAGTTGCCGAAGCTCAGTACATCCAATCAGAAGAAGAGATTGAGCCAGAGCTCGACCAGTTGCAGGGCATTTGGTCAAGTAGGCCAGTTGATCCTGGTGAGCCAGATCATCCGCCACCAGGACGTCGATCTGCCCATTGCAACTTTGCCTTTGGGTGTTGAGACATATATTCGGATCTATCATCCATCCAACCAGGTTCCAATCTACGGTGGTCGGAAGCAAGTGATCTGCTTAGACTTCCACCAGGTGTTGGACAGAGTGCGGGTGGGACAAGGAAAAGGTGATTTGAGACTGGAAGGTGAGCACCTGAACTCACACGTGATCCGAATTCTGACAAAGCTTTCCAGACACTTTGCAGTGCGGGTGGTTTCATATTGCTGCGCATCAAGATTCCGACAGCAAGTTCGAGACTGTGCAGGTCGAGATTACATTGACCGGGTCATCATCACAAAGGACCGAGCAGGGAGGCTTGGGAAGTTGGCAGCTGTCCCCGCTCAGATCGACCTTCATCTGCAACAACTATGCATTCGTCCAGCTTCGTAGACTTTCAACCCATGAAATCTGTGCTGACTGCAAGCAAGAAGCACGCGGGAATTGAATTGAATGTAGGGCCGCTAGCCGGGATGAGGGGGGAGTTGTGATATGCCATGTGAATTGCCGTAGGGCATCCTTCCTATCATCCCTTGTATCTAGTTAGTCTTTCCAAGTGTTAAGAACTCATTTTGGCTTCGCCAGCTTTACATTTGGCTCAAGCACTGCGGTAAAACATAGCTGACAAAGCTGCTGTTGTTGCTTGTGCTTGGTGTCGTAAACCCCGCACTTGACTGTGGTAGGGCGGTTTGACTTAAGTATCCCAATAGTGATTACTATCCATCATTGCTATCATTACTATCCATTTTTGAACCATAATGAGGTCTGCTATACCATGACAATTCGCCAGTAGTAACCTTGATTTACACAATGTTAAACCATACTAAACAATATTAGCGTATATTAAACCATATCAAGCCCTGAGTACTCTTATTTCTATTACTAGTACTATCAGTGCTATTATTGTCATTATTACTATTACTCTCATTGTTATTAATGTACTAGTTTTTGCTATTGTTACCATTGTTATTCATATTATTGTTATTATTAGACTTATTTTTGCGCTTACTATTATTAACCCAAATCATATAAAGCATAGATTAACCACCATGAACCCAGGAACCACAGAGTAACCATGATGAACGGCTTAGGTGGAATTCGCCTTGAGCCGCGGCGGCCGTGTGCTGCTCGGGGACGAGATGGGCCTGGGCAAAACCGCGCAGGTGCCAGTTCGGGGTCCATGGGAGAAAAGAAGGGTTGATACAACCCAATAAGCAACCATCATGGGGAATAGTTGATGGAGACAACCATCATAGGGGATAGTTGATGGATGTTCATGGAGATTTTGGAGATACGGATTACGTTTTACATACTTTTTGCTACTATGACTGGGAATGGTTGATACTTAAAAACCATTTGAAAAGGCCATATTGGGGATGGTTTATTGTTGGGTTTACCACATGACTAGACATGGAACTTCTGTAAAAGTATGAGAACAAAACCTGATCAATTTGGCTAACTATGTAAAGGCTTGGGGTCACAGGGTCAATATCCACCAAAAGAGTCATCTTCCGGTCACGATTGCGGGTTGATGTAGAATTGAGTCGATGTCACAGTTGTTGACCATACAATTTGATTAGAACCACCCAGATTAGATGATCCAAGTTTCCGAGTTCCAAGGGGGGGCTCCGCGGAGGCCTTGACGTTGGCCTCGCAATTCCCCAAGGACTTCCCTTTGCTGGTGGTGCTTGGGCACTGATGGGCCAGTCCTGAAGACGTTGAAATTTTCGTGGGTTCTTTGTTTACATGTAGTACTCTTACTGTAACTTCCCCCAACGGGTTGCATAATATAGGCACTTTTGTAAGTATCCCAATCACAGTTGGCTTATCCAATTATGATTCTTTATGAACTCATAAGATGCCATAAATATCCCAATAGCTGACCGGTTCTCTTGCAGTTTCATCACCCAGCTTATGATTGGAAGCAGGGACAATCATTGCCGGGAGTCGGTTGGAACATCATTTGTCTACAAAGAAAACAGAGGAAACAACACGCATTGCAGCACAGATGTTTCATACCTTGAAGTGGATTGCACCTCTGAAAACTCACTTAGGCTCCCCAAAAATGGTCTTGGAAGATTGATTTTGGAAGATGGTTCTCCTATCCTTTTCCATCACCATTTTTTTGATTCCATCTTGATTTTCCACATCGGCCAGGTGAGATCAGTCTGAATCAGCTGAGGTGTGCCCTTCCTCTTTGCGGGGAAATTGGTTGGAAGAAGCTTCGCGATGGTTGCCCCCCTCTGTGCTTCCAGACCCGGACTGGCTGTTGGTTTGGCTGGTTGCAGATTCGGATGAGCTTCCTAAAGCAGAGATCCAAAACGATAATGTTAGGAACAATCTCTTTGCGACACCACTGGAATGATGATGTGATTATCCCAAAATGTGTTTATTTCAGTTTGGTGAACTATGACGATTTATCATGATTTATCCAGATAATCTGGTTGTAGGTCTACGTTTTCTGCTCAGTTGGGAAGCGTCACAACATAACTTTCAACGCCGTTGAACCTGTGAATCTTCTTTGTGAAGATTCTGATCGAGAGCAATGGAAGGTGAACCCTGCAAGTCCCATGCACCATTTCAGGGGGATATAATGGAGATATAATGGGGATATATGGGGGATACAGCACCAACAATACGATTTGGATGTCGGAAAGCAACCCCATTCAGCCCCATTCCATGGGTGTATCATCATTTGACCATGGCCCCAGATATGAGATGGTTGCTTAGAAATCCCACTCCCATGCCCATGTTTGGTTTTAAATCAAGCACCTGCCGATGGTTTCCCCATTTTATGGCTTCCCGGTGAATATTTCTGTCACCAGTGGATTCCAAGTACATGTGTGCGATGGTCAAAACATGGGTTGATTTCCGATATTGGGGGATGGTCATCAATCCTGATATACAAATATATATATATATATATACACATATATATATATACATACACATACATATATATATATATACACATATATATATATATATATATGTTGGAATGAATCCCGCATGATGGTAGGATGACTATACACCATATACATATATACAATGTTTTGACCATGCACACTTGACCATGTATTTCCGTTTGGACATATGTCCGAAGCATGTAGATGATCATATATAAGTTACCCTCCGGTAATCACATGTGGCAATTTGAAAATCCATTATGTCATAGCTGATTTTCTCCTGTAAACCTTCATTTATTGGGATTTTTTAGCCAACCTTTGATTACCAGAGGGTACCAAGAAACTCTCCCACTGTGGTGCCAGCGCCACCAGGCCCATCCAGGCCCTTGTTGCAGGAGGAGCACGTGCAGATCGTGCGCAAGGGCTCTGAGAAGCTGAGGAAGAACGCGCGGGTGGTGGTGGTGAGTTACGACTTGGTCGCTGCACAGGACGCCTGGGTGGGGTGGTAGGTGTGGACTAAACTAAAGGAGCTATCTTCATGATGCTTGGGAGTTTTTATTGAATGTTTTGGACGGGCTTTGGGGTTGGGACGGGGGAAGTGCGCAACTCAGAAGAGATAAAAGTTGAAAACCGAAGAGGATGAAACATTGAGCTGACAGAGGATCTAACTCGCAGAAGTTGTCTTTTTTCAATGCCGGGACTTGCAATATCTCAGTTAAAAAACAGTATGCAATCGGGGTTTGCCCAGCAACAGGGATATTCCAAGTATCCCCAAGGTATGGGTGAAACGCAGGGAACAGGGCAGGGCACCCATTTTTTTTGGACGACAGGAGACCTTTCGACGCACACCTCATGGCCGTCCCTATCGCATGGTGATTTGTGATGAGGCGTGGGCAGATCTGCAAGGTATCAACGAGAGATGGGATGGGCAGAGCCCACGGCGTGCTGGAAAATCCACCATTTGTACATCCATGAAACCTCTAGTTCGGGAATTTTCTAGGTTTCATGACACCCAAGGGTATGTTTTGTCATGGAAGAAATGGAAGGGATCAACCTACTACTCAAAATGAAGTTGCTATAAAGTAGCAGGGTTTTGATCCGTAGCTAGGCTTGGAAGGGAACTTGAAGCATCACAGATTCGAATTGACATCAGTCTTAGTTTCACACAAAATGGATGTGGACATGGGTCGATGGTTAGTAGACCGCGGCGGTTGTGTGAAGTGCTTCGTCTTTTTGTCCACTGGGTGGCTGCTGGTTGATTGGTGGGTTTTCCTGGGTGAATTTTGGGCGATAAATAGGGGAAGATTGTATCCTCCACCCTTTGGCAGCTATTTTTTTGTTGGGTCATGATCTATGTCATTCTATATCTAAGATCAGCATAGCTTATCCATGCTCTCGTGTATATAGATAAAACCCATTTTCAGAAGTCATGTGTCCTTGCTTGCTTCATGAGTCCTCGAGCATTTCCGCCGAAAAAAGGCGCACTATTTGAAGTCACCCAGCTCCCAACGATCGCAGGCAGGATGGATTTTTCGGAAGCCACCGGCTGATGACCGGAGGGTAGTTTGGGGAGTTTTACCAACAACAAATGGGATGTGGGTTTGTTTGAAAATAGTGTACCTCTATATCCACTGGTTAATCCTCATTGTCCCCATTAAATGGCTATTCTATTGGGGGGATCCCCAATTTTCAGACAAAACCATGTAGAGTAGCAAGAAATGACATAAAACATGGAAGTTTCAGCTGCATGAAGTGATGTAATCCAGCAAAACATAGGAGTGAACGTGAGGGAACATTTAAGAACATGGGGACCGCAGATTGACTGGCAAATTTTATTATTCACCATCTCATTGTAGGTGCACCCAACCCAGAGGCATGATCATAGGACAGAAGGATATGAAAACAATTTGGGATCTTTGTGTAAAAACTCTCCGCACAAACTGCACATGTATATACACTATAAGACTACTCTGCAGCGTTGGTTCAAAAGGACTTGCAGCTTAACGGTTTTAGCTTG
>BGPT01002829.1:6798-68074 GCA_003297045.1 Symbiodinium sp. clade C Y103 | reverse complement strand
TAATTGCGTTTTAAATTGAAATTTAATTGATTTTGAAATCGAGAAAAATAGTTTTTAATATTAAGGTCTGGCGCTTACTATTAGGGGTCCCCCTAATAACAAATACCCCCCTAATACTAAAAACTACCCGAGGTGTTTACTATTAGGGGGGGGTTTAGTATTAGGGGGAACGGATTAGCTATGGAGCCCATGGCCCCATCCAAGATGATTTATGATGATTTACCTCTTACAAAATTAGGAAAATAATACGGCTATGAGTCAAAACCCTCCCTTTCTCCCTTTCGCCTGAAGCATCCGCTGAGAAATCGCAGGCGGGTGCTCGACCCAATGAACCCACGTTTTATAGGTTCCGAGGGGAACCCGCAGCCTGTTTGCACATGCCCTAAAGAGAGCTGAAGGAGTTTGCCCCCAACCCACTTCCACACGTAATTCACAGAATGCGGGTGAACATTAACAGTCGGGATCTATGTTCATTGGAAGCAAAGGCCCCTCTCCGTGCAGTAAAAGCCAGTCTGATGCTGGCACAGCCTTGGCCTGCTTAACCAGTGCTTGCACTGAATCTAAGTACGCATTCCGACTTGGACAAGCCAGGCCAAAACTGCAAACAAAACTAAAAGTGAAGGAAAAGCAGCTTGAGCGTGCTGCCCTCGGGCCCAAGCAGTGTGGTCAAGGCTACAGTGCACCATCCAGATATCAAAGGCTGCCATGAAGGCATCGTAGCTTTTTTTTCCGGGTCAGAAACTATGTGGAAGACGTGAGTGCCAGAAACAATCCCAATGACCATAGGCTAAGGAGTGGTATGACGAAGGAAAAGAGCTGCATGACCAGCGATCAACACTGACGCCAGTAGGACATTGTGAACAAAAATTGTTTGCAAGACTGAATGTGTTTCGCCGCAAGGAAAGATTTGACACTGCGAGCCAAATCAAACGAGACGGAGTCTCCAAAGTCAACCTCTTGGCCATAGAGTAAGCAGGATGTTCTGTCGAGCTGATTGCCTGATCTACAAGATGCCGTCGCTACAGTCAGCACTGACGTACTAGATGCTACATAGTGAGCCGCCCCGCATTCACCCATTGTTCTCATTGCCCTCGTTGCAAGGGAACGTCTGAATATCTAGGTTGTCTCATGTCCTCGACGTCATCCGTAGGTCCTGCATCTGGAGATGTCCATCGCTGTAGCCAACTTTGGAAGTCGATCTCTAACATAAGTAAACAACCGTATGAAACATCCGGTCAAGGATCGGTTGGAACGGCNGAAGTCGATCTCTAACATAAGTAAACAACCGTATGAAACATCCGGTCAAGGATCGGTTGGAACGGCCGCACCAGCTGGAAGGACTTGACCCACACGGCTTCCTTCGCAAACAATTCACTCACTTCATAGATGCTCATCATCTTCCCTCCATAATTGGCAAGGATGTCCTGATCCATGAGGCATCCCCCAAGGAATACCACGTGCCACGCCGTGAAGGAAGCAAGCCGAGAATCTGCAATCCGAAGGACATAACTCTCAGGCCTGAGAAGGGCATAAGAGCTGGGAAGCTTGGTTCCAGGGAAAAGCTCGTTGAGCAAGTGCTGCAACATCGCGCAAAAAGCAGCTGCCCCTCCACGCTCATGTGTTCGGAAAGCCCTATCCAAGGCCTCCAACCTGTCCTTCGCTGCCTCTTGTTCCAACAGAGAGAGGTTGATCTTCACAAAAGCATTCAAGCTGAACTCAACAGCTGTTGCTACCAAGGCAAACTCGGCTCTCTTGCGCAATGCCTCTTCTCTTGTTGGAACCGTCAAGGAATAGGATTGTGCCTTCACCAGCAAGCAAGCAGCGGAAAGGCCACTTGTTGACATGGGAGGAAGCTCCACGACATGCGCTTGCGCGGCATTGTTCCAACGAAAGGCTGTAGAAGCAATCAAAGAATAGAATTCTTCAAATTTCGTGACTGCACCCAGCTCCGACAAAAATTCCCTGATCATCGCAGACAGCGTAGCCAGATCGACATTTAGAATGTCATCGCGCCGCTGCACCACTGAGACCATGGAAAGGTGCACATTGTCAGAAAGCTTTGGCCAAGCCGCCAAATAGGGCAATGCAGTTGCTTCCCTTCGCGTGGCCCCTTCAGGCAGTACACTTGGTGCATCACATGTGAGGAAAGAAACAAGCCTAGATGGATACTTACTAATAGGTTTTGACCCATCCCCATACAATAATGTAATTTCCCGCTCCGCTATTCCCCAAATCACCAGAGAGTAACATCCACATCCAGCTGGCGAGCATCATCTGCCGCACCAAGCGTAGCATCCGCAGCAAGCGGAAGAGGCGACCCAAACGGAGGATCTGGCCTGGGGGATGGTGGATGGACCAAGCCGCAAAAAATGGCGGATTTCACCGGAGAAAATATGGTCAACATGGTGATTTAACCAGGAAAAATTGGGGAACATGGAAATTTAGAGTTGATTAAAAACTAGCTAAGTTGGGATCTACGTAACTAGATGAACTGTTGGGCTAAGTTGCTGATGAAACAAGTATTGTTCATGTGGCAACAAATCAACAAACATCACTTTTTTGGGGCACCACCTTGTACCCTCCGGTGATTGAACCTGGTTGGACTTTGTAGAGATTATTATATGTGCAAATAAACAAATGCTCTAGCGGGCATGCCATTGGTGGACAGAGATGCAACAAACATGGTGGATCATGAACGAATACTCATGGGGATGTACTACCGGGGACCTGATGGGAGAATGGGGATATTGTACTGGGGATATGAAACTTGTGTAGAACTTGAATTGGCTGATCATTTTAGAAAAAAACTTTTACACCAAATCTAGCAGCGCCCGTTCACCTTTGATTCTCAACTGGTTTACCCTCAGGTAATTTAACATAGCTATTGATGTTCCCATTAAAAGTGGATATTTTCCCATTAAAAATGGTGATTTCCCATAGCGAACTGTTAGTTTACCAGAGGGTATTTACCATTATATTCCCATGATATTCCCATTAATGACTGGATTTGCCATATATTTATATATATTTACCATAGATTAACAAGCCATGTGAACTCCATGGAACATCTCCAATTTGGCCAACTCCACACCAACCATCCCGGCGGTTGCCGCGTGCCCAGCGGCTGTTCACCGGCAAAGCGGTACCAGTCTTTCCAAAGACCCAAACAACGACCACCACAAAGTCCAACCAGTTCCAGCCTTCACCTCGTGAAACTGGGAAATTCAAAAGGACACGTGGGATATGTTGGATATGTTGATATTATGCATATGTGCAATGGAGTTTTCAGATGTGTATATATAATATATATATATATATATATATTTATATGTATGTATGTAACGTAATGTAATGTAATGTAATGTAATGTAATGTACTGTACTGTAATGTAATGTAATACAATGTAATGTAATGTAATGTAATGTAATGTAATGTAATGTAGTGTAATGTATGCATCATTATTTGCAAAATAAATTGAATATGTAAGCATAACGTATGTGTTTGTTTGACATGTCATACATGTAATTTAATGTCATGGTTCAAAGTGCACATGTAATTTAAATTGATGTCATGTCTGAATTTGGTTCCTGAAGCTAATGGTATTCTATTGTGATATTCTGATATACATATATATATATATATACATATATATATATATAATGTCAACCCTTTCAGTACAAATAGTGACCCGTCACGGTAACAATAGGGGGATACCCCAAATAGTAACGATAAACCAATGAAATAAATGGTGCACGCCGCGTTTCGTAAACCAGGCCTTTATAGCTCCTGTGTCTAGCCTGGAAAATGGCCTACCTTTGGTACCCCAAGGAAACATGAATCTTGCAGCACAAAATCAAGAATCTCGTACATGTATCGTTAAAGCGGACTCCGTTATATATATATATACAGTAACGTGTCTATATATATATATATGTATATATATATATATATATGTGCTATATGCACAACTCTGTACAAATGATGTATAGTACGATACCTGCCAGTAACCAGTCGGCCAACCTGGAAGACTCTTTCTATTTAGGTGATCACTCATGGGATTGGAAGTTCCGAAATTTGGAAACAACCCCAGCCAGTACCCCATTACAGTAAGGTTTAAGTGAGGTTACTATTACCCCAAAAAAAACATCCCCAGTCTTGGATACCCTGCATTTCTTTTGCTGATTAGTATATGGCTGGACAAGTTACGATTACTCACCAACCAAGTATAAAAAACTGAAAAGTTCGGCCAGATTAACAATTCCCTTACAATTACCAACATGTCCAGATATATCCCCAGCCAAAGTGAAAAAAAATCAAGTTTTGAAGTGCAAGGTAGTACCTTCACCCGTTATTAGTTGTGTTATTTTGTAAATCCCAGCGACTATAGATATATCTACCATAAAGAATAGTTATGTGACCATGTAGTAACCTATTATAACCCTATATATATATAATATAACCTTGTTTTGTTACCCAGGCCCCACCTTGCAAGTATTTTTTCTGTGCCCTTCCAAATTGTTGGGACCAAGGTACGGAAAAACTCGCAACGATCCACCAGAATCTTGATGCAAACCTGGCGCGGCCCAGCAGGGTGCCATGTTGGAACTGAGGGGGCCAGGTCAACCATAAGTCACTAGATGGGTTTAAAGGAAAATTTACAGGAAACCCCTATATTTAATGGGAAAAACCATGGTTTCCTGTAAATTTTCCCATTAACCAATCCATTGAATAAGTTTATTGGGCTGGTTGGGCTGGTTCGGCTCTGTATAAACACTCTTTCAGCTCCAAAATGCTCCTTTTTTCATTCCAAGGTGGGGCATCTTTGTAGCTCTCGGACTCTATCAACCCCTGTTGATGTCGAGTGTAATGAAAATAGTTCTGGATATTGGATTGTGAGAAACCAGTGTTGTTAGCATTGAAGAGCCCTTCGTAGAGGCATCATTACCAAAACGGCCTGAGGCATTTCCAGGACCTCGGCTAGAGCGAGTCAACACTATCCTCATGTATAAACGATGCTTGTGCATGGTCTTGTACAAGGTATAGCTCAAACTCCTTAGCTAAGTTGGGATCTACATATAACAAGAAAAACTAGGGTAAAGTGGGTGATGAAATGACTTCAGTTCCATTGGCTAATCAACTCACAAGTCAAGGGCACCACCTTATAACAGTGTTTCCTCTCGGCATTTGACAAGCTGCCAAAGGAAAAACGTGTGTTTGCAAGATCTAGGGCCTATGGTATATATCTATAGTTACTAGGGTTTCTAAACCAACTTATAACCGAGGGGGCGCCACCTTGTACCTATAAATCTACCTTCCCCCAAGCTTTGCCCACTTGTTCATCCCTAAATCCAATTGATTGTTGCTCAAAATTTCCACATCTCTGATTTTGCGAAGCTGAAATTGCCCAGGTCAGGATGACCATCTCCTCCTGAACATTCTTAGCTTGTCTGAGCCTGCCTCCAACCATAAAGCAGCACTGTACCACTGCTCCTCTGCCATTGCGCCACAGGTTTTTTCTGCCAGTGTCAGGGGATCGCATCTGCTCCTGCTTCTGGTGGCTCTTGACGGCTTTCCTGCAACACTCTGTTATGCCAGTCTGCTCCTGCCCACTTGAATCTCATAGTTCTCCAGAGCATCGAAACTGGCCAAACGACCACGCTGCACCTAGCCCCGCATGCTTGTTAGCCCCGCATGCTTGTTCACCAAAAGTAATGTTGACAAGACCCCGCAATAACACCAATAAAGCTGCTGCAATGGATTAAGCAGCTTAGGATTTATAAACCTCAAACACAATCAAAAATACCTGTTTCTATAGAGTTATTTGGAAAACCAACTCTGATTCACTCATACTTACTATGTCGTGCCATAACCATATCAATTCCCGAAACTGGTAGATTGCCCTGGCACATCCTGACTGGGGTACCTTTTGGACAAGTTTTGTCCATCGAAGTGATGCAATATACCATCAATCCATCAGGTAACCTCAAAAATCCCAAATTGCGTATCATAAATCAAACATTACCATCTGGTAAACTAACATAACTATGGAAAATCACCATTCTTAATGGGAAAATCAACTATAAATCCATGTTTAATAGCAAACTGTTAGTTTACCAGAGGGTAGTCCACATGTTTCTATGGTTTCAATCGCAACGATCCCACAATACATCATATCCAAAGAAACTGTGTGTGCTTGGTTTCCATTTATATCCGGATGTATTCCCATTGTGCCCCACCCCATTCCCCATAAAAGCCAACAGTTAGCCTAGCTACTATACCAACTAGTACCAACTTATACAGTGCTCACCATACATCTATAAATCAAACATAATCCACAGGTTTGTTTCGTTGACACCAAATCGTTGCTGGCTTAATCCCCTCTCTTTGTTGTAAGCCCACCATTTGTTTTGGGCACCGCGTCACACCATACCTAGAAGATCATCGGCCCCTTGGTGGTCAGTAACCCTGGTTCAGTAAGTCCTTGATTCAGAGTGTTATCCCATAGTACACATGGCAATTATCTATGGTTACCAACCAATAAAACTGCGCATCCCTGCTACTAAGTGCTTTAAATGGGTAAGAACCATGTTAGTTCACCCCTAGATATTGGAGGATATAGCCTATGATAAGCTTACAATCATGTATCCGGTTCTGTATGGAACATTCACCTTGTACTTGCGGGTGCCGTTCCACTATTAAGTGGTTATATAACGATAGGTGTAGGGCGTGTATCTCAAGTCATGGGGGTGATTGCCATGGTTATACCCATTATCATAATTGAAAAACACCCAACTGCACCCCCAAGTACCCTCTGCTAATTTAACATAGCTATTGAACATAGCCCATTTATAGTTGATTTACCTATTAAAAATTGTGATTTTCCATAGCATCCTGTTAGTTTACCAGAGGGTATGTGGCTTAACCACTTTCAATTCCTGGGTATACCCCCAAAGATATCCAGTGGCCGGACCTCGACGGTGAAGATGATGCCGAAAATCAGTTCAGCAGTCTGCGGATGGGGTGAAGCACCAAGTTGATGGGGATTTATAGAGAAATATGGGCATATAATGGGATATATATGGATATACAACTAACATCAACTAACTAACTGCGAATCAAACATGGCTTGATTTTTCAATCCCCCAATGCTCGATGCAAAAACCTCCCTGCCTTGAAAAAGAGGTTGTGCAAAACATATTTGATGAGACCAAACGGTATACCATCATCATCCGATTACATCTCCGTATCCCACCATTTGTATTTATTGCTGGCGGGTATCTGGATGGATTGCTTTAAAACCTTCACAATCCTTCACGTCTTTTCTTGCTGGCCACGTTTAGCAGGTGGATCAAAGAATCATGTTTTTTGAAGACCTCCAAATGGTAAAGCCGTGTAACTTGGGGATTATACATATATGTTCTGGGGTTTTGTGTTTAAATAAGTATGTATATGGTGTGCCCAAACATGTGTATGTGTATGTCTATATACAAAACACCGTGTAGTCCTGGCTAGCCAGTCCCCTTCGCTTTTCACCTTTGCTCAATCAGATTGTCCTTCAAACAATCTTGTACTCCCAGAGTTGGTTTAACGGATACTGTAGGTTTGAAACACCGCAAATTTGAATAGGAAACACATCATGGTTTACTGTTACGCTTTTTTTCGTAAGTCGCTCCATTGATATGAACAACACGAATGGGGACGGTCCGCATATGTGTAAGGATCCTCAAACAAAACAATATATAGAATGCACATTTCCTAGGTGTAGCCTCTAGTAGGGAAACCTGGCGGGCTGGAGAATGCGCCAAACATACGTGTGCAAAAATAAATTGCAAAGGGGTGATATAGGCGTGTCTGAGAATGGGATACACCAGCAAAATGTGTATTCAAATGTATTCTAAAAGGAACATGATGATAAACAGTCTGATTGGGCACCCTATTTTCCGATATCAAAATTTAGGATTCCCAACTGGAGCATGGAGTGATGCATTCACCATAAATCCAAAGGTCAACCTACTGATCATGCGATAGTTGAGATCGACGATGTTCCGCATGCTCAGGTAGGAGAAGGCCTCAGACACTGGGCTGTAAACCGAATCAGAACCAAACAAGCCAGCCTGGCACTTCTGTGCGCGCCATTGTGGCACGTGATCAAAACACTTTTCCTAGAGACCAGTAGCGCCACTATGTCTGTGAGATTGCTCATGACCTTCTTAAGGGGGATGTCAAGATTGCATGCCCCAGTGCCATCAACAACGTCAAAGCCGTACAAGCTCGGGCTCTCTGTGCGTGCGCCCTCATCGGCCGGCCACACTGCTTTTTTTTTCATTGTCAGCCAGAAATTTGGGGTTCCAACTCCAACATCCAGGGGTATTTAACAATGTTTGACATATTTTACCCTCTGGTAATTTAACATAGCTATTGAAAATGGCCATTTATAGTTGATTTTCCCATTAAAAATGTGATTTTCCATAGCTATGTTACTTGACCTGAGGGTAGCTAATGTGGCAAAAGTTTTAAGTTCTTAAACTTTTCAACTGAATTATAATAGATGTGGAGATTCCCCTCCATTTGTAGATCACGTTCCGAGCGGGAAACCATGGCTTGTCCATATCTATTTCTATGTAAGTTTACCAGAGGATGCACATCCGGTTGTTAGCTCTATATATATTTATATGATTATCATAGTATTATATAGTATTATATAGTATCATTATAGTATTATTGTATATGTCATATATTCCAGCAAATATTCCTATAAAATGCTTGGTTCCCCCCATTCAACCGTATTAAGTTCCATTAACCCTGGTCAGTAAGTCCCCTAAGTGGGGTATCTCATGAAAAAATTGCTTACAACCATCAGATATTGAGCGGAGTCATCCTCCAAGTAGTGTACCCAACTACAACGTCTCCTACCGCGTTTGGTGTTCTCCAGCCGATTTTCAAAACGCCTCGAAGGCCATATCCGCACCGGGCCATAGAGTTACTGCACTGTCCTGAAGCTGTGAAAAACATCCCAGGGGAACAGTAGATTATAATCAGAAATAGTTTTATAAAGTATACTGTAGTCGATTGGTTATATATAATCAGTAGATGTTCAGCTAAGTAAAACTTATGAAGAATCAGCGCATGGGTAATAATCAGCACTGTAATAGATAAAACGGTTCTTAATTATTATGGATAGTTATGTTGTCCGGTTCTGAGTTGTGTAATCACAGCTACTCTTATGCATGGCGAATTGTTGGAAGCCCTGGAGTCATCAAATAGATAATCCTTGTCCTACTAATTTTATGACTAGTTGGAGGTTTCCTAAAATGGGGGTACCCCCAAATCATCAATTTTAGTAGGATCTTTCATTATAAACGATCCATTTTGGGGTACCCACATTTCAGGAAACCCCCAGTTGATTATTCGGTAGTTGCTCCCATTGGAGGGGATATATCTTGAAACAGGAAGGTTGTGAAAGTCTGGGCATTCAAAAATGGGTTCGGAATCAAGAGTACAGGGCAAGGCACTTCATGTATGAGCAAGTGGTAATTCAAATGTAGTAGTTCCAGAAAACAAGATAACACATGTTTTTTGAATGTATTATAGTACCAACTAAGTCTCAGAACGCGATGTCACCGGAATGATGGGAATTGGATTGGGGTAACTGGGCCCACAAATGGCCGAACGAGATGGACTTAAATCTTTTGGGGAAGTGGAAGGACGAACATCTGAAGATCGTTTTTCTACGGGAAATCACCTGTGGTGAAGCAACAGGTGCGGCACATCTGCGGAGCCTGGAGCGTTGTTCGAATCCACCTGCAGTGCGCGTTCGTCTGCAGCGCCACCTCCTCATGAACTCTGATCTTTTGATGGGTGGGCATGTCTCACCACTCCAGCCTCAAGTGACTCAAGTGATATGGTCAGGGTTTGGGTTGGCTTTTGCAAGGCCCATTCCACAAAAGGCAGCTTCTCTAGTGCGTGCGTATGCATGGCAATCGGACGCACGCGTGAGCTGGCCCTCAGCGAAACTCTCATCATAATCCGGACAAGGATGCGGTGACACACGATATACTGGAAACACTCATTGGTAATTCATCCATTGAAATTTGAACATTGATGTTAATACTAGCGTTACTTAGTGAATCTATGAGGATAGTCTCAGTGGCATTGTGTTTGTTCAAGCTCGGGACTATAAAATCATTAATATAATGATTCATTCAATTTCTGGGTATCTGCACTGGGAATTACACAATGATTTGGATCAATGTAACTGGAAGAAAACATTGCTGAGATTGAATCATAGTTGATCAAACTAGTGGGAGTTGCAATGCTACCGGCACTGACAAGTGATACACCAGTGGAGTGATATTGTTGGGAGTAAGTTTTGGACATAATGGACCTGCTATTATATTGTACGAATCTGTTGGGACTAGTCTACTCTCTCAGGTACCCCACAAATATTTTACATTGCACACGTACAAATGTTGGCATAGCACATGTATATAGTCGAAGCGACAAGTATGTCATTGTTACCAACTGAGCCTTGTTCAAAATCCGTCTGTCATTTCGTTATACAGGTTGGCTAATTAATAGGGATTCCCCTATTGGATGATTATAATCCCTAATATATTGGGTAGTATATAATAGAATCCCCATTAATCCCCTACAATCATCAACCAACAGGGGTTTAGCAGCCAATGCCCAACTGAAGTTGTTTAGGATGCCAAGTATATATGTAGGGAAATGGCCGGGCAAATGTGGGAATATACTACTAACAACTGGGATCATGCCACTGATGCCCCAATGTGCTTGGTATAAAACCAGTGCTTGCCACCATTTTGATTACCCTCTGGTTGTTGAACATAGCTGACTGGAAAATGAGCCATTTTTATTATCATTTATAGATGGTGTATTGATTATGAGCCAAAATGACCAAATCTATGGATGCCAAATGGTTCCGGGATCTGGTACTTCTCCTGTGATGTGATAAGCCCTGGTAATCCCAATACCATATACCATCTCGATAAACTACCATGTGGGGGTCAAAATGAGCATCATCCCACCCCCCCAGTTGTGTTTGCTGGTATATATAACCACATCTAACTGTAGCGATATGTATATATATATATGAATATACTTACTTACATAATAATGCAGAATATTATATATACGTATATATATATTTATATCCATGCACCATAGAATCCAGCTATAAGTTATATATCAGTTTCAATCGAATTGAAAATATCTTGGTATCCCCTTACTATAGGTTTTGGGTTCCATGTATCCCACTCCCCGTTAGATCTTCACTTTGTCCATATAATCAGCCCCGCAGCCTCGCTGATCCCCAACTTGGTGGCCAGTTCAAAGCCCTGAGCGGTCGTAAAATCAGGAATTCAACATAGCTAACATAGGGATATTATGGATAAATTGTGGTTTAATGGGATAAACAATGTTGATTCATAGGGATTTAACCAACCAAAATGAGATAGGAATGGGAATTTACCCTCTGGTAAACATACAAAAAGCGATTGAAAATGGCCATTTATAGTTGAATTACCCATCAATAATGGTGATTTTCCATAGCAAACTGTTAGTTTGCCAGAGGATTTAAGCAATTGAACCCTTCAAGTTGCTTTAGAAAATGATACAATTCGATCAACGATGAAGATCAATATGCCCATGTTTGAAATGATGGATTGTTGCTTGTTGGCCTGTAGGAAAGCCATCAGAGAATTTGGATGAATTTGGACTGATTCTGGCTGAAGTCGAATGTTTCACCCTGAAAAGAAAAAAAAACTACAACTTTTCTGAGAATTGAATGGCTTGCTTCTATCAACTTTACTATATATTATGTACATCTGCACACAGAATCCACAGAAAATTATTAGAGCAGTGTTCAAAAATACAAGCTGTTGTTTGATTAGTTGTTAATCATAGTCATCCATCATACTATTTTGATTCAGCGGGTTCCACTATCTAGTTTGCTATAGTTTGCTCGACAGTAATCAACATGAGATACGAAACTACAATACTTAGCTACTTCACAATCAACCACCAGGGGTCAACTCATGTCCAATCTTACAAGCCCTGCACAAAAAAAATATAGTTGGTTCTAGCTGGGGTAGTATTATATTAGTGTATGTTTTACAGCTATGTGTATGCATAATATGTATATTCTGCATGTAATGATATAGTATCACATATATACATGCATGTATGGCAAAACAAACAATATAAACTATCAAAGTAGCCATCCAGGTATATCTGCGTGTCTGAAACTGGAGGAACCCCCCAAAAATCACCAATTTTCACGAGAAAATGATGGCTACCCAGTGGGTTTAGGGGTTTCCCGCTTAACAACTCCGCGGCAAAAGTCCCCGACCACAGGCCGCAGCGTGCCCGGTATTGTGCTTCGAAGGCAAACATCACCGCGTTGATCACGATCAACGCACCTGAGTCTGGCCGAGTTCGGACCACGTTCCCTTCATCCAAACGAAAACACGCCGTTGCTTGGGAGCAAGATTCTATAGGTTTTTGGACTGGCAGAATCAGAAACAACAGAGCCTCATCACTTGGTGTTTCACCAGCGTTTTAACCAGAAATGTTCAATTCTTTCGAATATGTTGAACCTGCCTTTCTTTTTGCACTCGCCAATCCCCCTTTTATTGTGGCATTGTTCTTGGATACCGTCTCTGGAGATGAGTTCTACAACTGAATTTATAGCCCTTGCCTGAGTCCCCATTCCCTCCCATAAGAACCCCCCAATGGGAAGATGGGAATGAAGGCCATCCCAATCTTTTTTTCGGTGAACTTTTGAGACTTCTTCACCCAACTCGTAGCCCAGGGGCTCATGATGCAGTCAAAGACGGGGTGGTGAATGATAATCTTCATCCTCTCCCAAAGTGGCCGACTGTTGAAGCCTCACCATGGCAAGGCGCGCGCCCACTAAAACGGCTGAGGAGTCGCAAGCGATACAAACGTCTGCCCCAGGTATCGATAAGTTGGGATCTAACTAGATTAACTGTTGGGTTGAGGGTGACTGTAAGCAGAGTTAAATGGTTGATGTGAGAAGTGAGGAGTGTCAAAAAATGATTGGAAAACCCCTCACAACGTGGTACCCGCCAGTTCTGTTATTTTTTTCTAACTGCGCTCTCGCAATCCCATCCCTTGATTACTCAACCGACCAGTGGAAGAAAGCACATCCAATGTCCAAATATATATCCAGACATAGCGATATAGTATGTAATATGTATTCCCATTAAAGGATTGATGAACCCTCCTTTGTTGAAATTGGATTCAATGGATTATGAAACACTTTGGCAACCCTCTTGCCTTCGAGGATGGGGTACAGTTCTGACAGAGTCATTGATGTTTTCTGGATGAATAAGACCGTTTGAGCTTGCCCAGATACATATGCCCGACCTTGACTTATATTGTAGCCACCTTGTCACATCCGCATTTCAGATCATGTGAAAAAAACTATATTCCAATAGTTCCAAGAAAAAATGCGAGATCTTACAATCTTTGATATCCGAATTATTCCAATACCCAGCCACCATCGTGACAGATGGACAAATTCAAGCCCGACAAAACCTGCTATGGATCATTCCCCATGAACCAACGAATTTGGTGTCTGAAAATAGCGTCCGAATCCCGAAATCACTTTGTTGTAACAGGGAAAACACAGTTCGAAATGTCAAAACCATTGGATGTTTGGCGGTTTTCCACTATTGTTTTTGACCATTTCTGGGCTGGTTTTCCATCGCCAAGCAGCTCAAGCTTACGGACCCGGTGGATTTGTGCTGAAACCTCCGCGGCGTCTTTGAAACCACAGCGGAACCATGGGGGTCACGAAGAGGGAAGAGATATATGACTTCGTTGGATATGTCCAGGATTAATCGAAGATGATTTAACATGATTTAACATGATTTAACATGTTTAACATGATTTAACATGATTTAACAACCAAGAAAAAGGATGAAAAAGGATGAAAAAGGGTGAAAAAGGATGAAAAAGGATGAAAAAGGATGAAAAATGATGAAAAAAGGATGAAAAAGGATGAAAAACGATGAAAAATGATGAAAAAGGATGGAAAAGGATGGAAAGGTAAAATCCTACGGTAGAATGAACTGACGGCTCTGTCTTTGTGGCCTTAAGTGTTGATCATAAGGTTGTTCCGCACCAAAAACGTTTTGGATTAAGAGGTGATGGCAGGAATTGCTATGAAACCCAGCCAGGGGATGGCTGGTTAACTGCTGATGGATCTACTGGATATAGTTATCCCATGTTATCCCCCAAAAAGATAGAACGGTAAATCATATAAATCCCTATTAAAATAGTGATCGTTTGCTTTTCAAGATCTGGAGGTTTCCTAAAAATGGGGTGGGTACCCCAAATCATCCTAAGTTCGACCATTTTCGTATTGAAACCCATGGTTTTTCTTAGGGATCCGCTAGGAGCTCGAAGCGAAATCAGGCTATAGCGAAGGGCCTCCCTAGATTTGTAAGTTGGTTTACAACGAACACGAGCTTCTGGTGCTTGTATATATATATATATATCTAGATATAGATATATGTAATATAATTATTAATTAATACATATAGATATAGAATGATATAGATACAGAATTTGATTGGTCACAAATCAAGGTACAAGTGGGAGAGTCCTTCTTCTATCCCATTTGCTATTGAATTTTGTGGATCATCGTCCTGGGCAGTGCTCCATCCTTCTCGGTGGCTCAACTGTAGCTGAGTTGGCTTAAGTGACTAAACCTGGGATAACCTGGATGTCTATGATAGATATATCATTATATATATATACCCTCTGGCCCTCTGGTATATGAACAGTTCGACCCTGAGAATAGCTATTTTCAGTTCGGAAACTCAACTTCCAATCCCGATGACTGCCAGGATCTATGTTAACTTACCAGAGGGTACATATGTATAAATATATATATATATATACTGTGGATAGTGGCGAACTCCGCAGCACCAACAGCAGGGTAACTCTGGAAATCATGGGATTCCTGCCGACCGAAGCCAAGACTCCGGTGCGAGTTGTATCCCGGAAGTGATGGATTGATACCCTCTGGTAAACTAACATAGCTATTGAAAATGGTGATTTATAGATATTTATGGTGGATTTTCCCATTAAAAATTGTGATTTTCCATAGCTATGTTAGTTCACTGGATTGATACATCTACAGTTTGATGGCTGTGCACAAGGAAATAAACCAGCTTCTAACTATAGGGGTACAACATTGCGTGTTTAGTCAACTTACATATCCATTGATACCCGGGACTTCCCCTAGTTATGTACGTATAGTCGGATAACATTTTATAATCATCAATAATTAACAATAATTAAAATATTCTATATTGTACAAATGATAGAAATATCATGAAATATCTATGTATTATACGCACCATGTATAGACATTTATATCCATCTAATACAACCCGTAATACAACTATACATATATATATATATATCCATATATATCATACACAATTAGATAGAGAAATATATTATATACAACTGATTGTCCATTGTATGCATCAATCACGGTGCCAGGAACCAGGTGTGGCTCTTGCTCGGCTTGCCCTTGGCATCGTGATGCCAGGGAGACCTCAGTGGGGGCCGGGATACTGTGGATGGTTGCGAAATCCTGCACCACCTTGGATGGTTGAAACATGTTGAAACCCTATCAAGAATGGGATAAACCACCTATCAACCGGTCCAGGATTTTTTTAAATGATGGCAAAAGATGGCACCGAAATGAGGGGTTTCAACCGGCAAGAATTGCCAACACTGAGAACTGAGGGAAATTTAGCGGTATCAACTACACAACCAATTTTAGCAACAAAAGTTAGTGCTCTTGCCAATGAAGAACGGACCATTGTTGAGTTAATGGATGAACTCAGCTAAAATGTTGATTGACAGCAAGCAAGAATTTGCAATTTACTGAATGAAGAGTGGATATTGAATTGGCTGAACATGAATATATGTATCAACAAAATTGCAGTTTCAATGAGGAACATATTTTCCCAAACATGACACATTTAATAGTACACCAGGCACGTAAAGGGGGGGAGCAACCGACAGTTTTTTGCTGATATGACAATCATTCTGATAGGATCAACGGTCCGGATGAAGAACGTTGAAGAACTCTGGAACGTAGCCACTTTCTGGGACAACAAGTGTGACGCTTTGAGTAGCAAACCAAGTGCGACTCCTTTGGTATCGGCTCCCCTGAAGAAGGCAGCAGTGGAGACGCAGCCATATCAGGCACGCCTCTTGGAAACACACTAGGTGGCACCGCTACGGGCTCCCTCCGAGCTGATGATGATGACACCGCTTTTGGTGGCTGAACATGCAGGGGCGGCACTCGCTCAGCTGCTGGCTGACCAGGATGAGCCAAGTCAAGTAGTCATGACCACTTGCTCAAAATGTAAACATTTGCAGTATGTAAATTCATGTTTGTGCAGGGTTGCTCCCCATACCCAAGGTACTGGGAGAGGAAAAAAGTCCATAAGGATACATAATCAAAGTAAAGAGGTATAGCACACGTTTCCGATCCCTTGTGACAAATTTTCACCGGCAACATGCTGGAGCAACCCCGATGTAATTTGGCTGGATTTGGTTATGGACTCCAGGCCAAAATTTGACTATCATCTTATCTCGGGGAATCATCTGATCAAGTCCTGTTTTACCCTTTTGTACAGGGTGGGGCCCCCAGGATAGCTAAGTTGTTTTTGTCAGTGGCTGAATTCTATGGTTTATGGTAGATAGAACTAGAGCTAATAGGGTTTACAAACTAACTTATAATTGGGGGGCACCATTTTGTAATCGGAACTAATATAGACTGGAAACTTCCCCGTTGGTTGGTATTCCCATTAAGCCTAGGGAAGTTTCAAAGTTTCATTGGGTAACCGCCGCGTTATATGACTACAACTGGACAAACACATAGATAGGGGAACTTGAAGACAACAAACGCAAGTACAAGCGAGAATACCATGGCTCAAGAACAATGCTGCAACCGATGAGCATGAGGATGTATGCTCTCAAAAACACAACGGCAACAACAAACACAATTTTCCATACCAGAAATCTCTACATGGTAAATGCTCCAGCCGAACATGTTCAATAGCATGCCGATGTAATGGGCGTTGCACCACTGCCCTTCAGCACTTAGCTAATTTGCTTTATAATCAAACACACTGGCTAACTAGGGTTTACGGTGATTTTGACTATATTGCTTAAATGGGAAGCCCAAGAAAAAACTCAAGTAGGAGGCACCACGTTGTATAATTCATCCTGTTTTCTTGCTTAAGTATCCGTAGCCTCCAACGGTTGATATTCCATCGCCAGGCCGTGTTTCCACATGGTGCCACCCATCTGGGTAAATTACATCAATTCCATGTGATTCCTACAGTATAACATTTGGTACATATATAAACATATTAATACAAACCCTCTTTTATCTGGCCTGTCCAGTGAGGTTGTGCCCAGAAACATCATAGAAATCCTCAGAAGCCCTCAACCTCATGTGTTAAATTCCTAAAATAGGGGTACCCCCAAATCATCCATTTTAATAGGATTTTCCATTATAAACCATCCATTTTTGGGTACCTCCATTTTAGGAAACCCCCAAATACGTTTACCTTCTGAAAATTCAAAGTTTAGCTTTGGAAACTGGCCATTCTGTTAGATGATGTACCGGTAAAGAACACTGATGATGTTCTAGGTCGCAAACTTTCAATTACCAGAGGGTCAATAGTGGACCATTATCATTTTGCAATCTGGTGATTAAAAGTTTGCAATATTTTAATATAATGATGATGGACAAATAGATAATATGGTAATATTATCATTTTATGGAATCACTGTGCAATGACCACTATTAATCATTCTCAGATGCTCCATGGTGCTGAAATACTGACCGACATCTACCCCCAAAAATGAGCCAGTCATGTAGGCAACTATACCAGCACAATGAAGATAGTATGAAGATATATGGGATTGTTAAAGGCTAATAGCATCCTTATTTATGGATGGTGTTCCCATCTATAAACTTCCCTTTATATCCATGTATACCCTCTGGTTATTGAACATCGCCATGGGAAAATCACCTATAAATGGAGGTTTCTAGCAACATCATCCAAAATTCATCATATTTTCCTAGTCATAACCACAGGGTAACCGTTTTTTCCCAAGGATTTTCCCATGAAAATCGCCATGAAATCCATCCAGGAGCCGATGCTTCTGGGACGCCCTCGGGGACGCCTGCACCGAGGAAGTCGGGAAGGAAAAAATCACCGAGGAATGTATGGAGATTCTTGATGAATCTAGAATCTGTATTTGATGATGAATCTCTATAAATATTGATGAATCTATAGTAATCTATAGATGATGAATCTTGATTAATATTGATGAATTTATAGATTCATCATGATTGATCTATCTATAAATTGATTGGAAACATACCAGTTGACCCTCGTAGAGCCTCTTAGCCTTCATATCATCTGCCATCACCGGCCTTCATGTCGCCGACCGGTGCCCCAGTGCGATCGTCCAAGAGTGTAGTGATGGAGACGCTCCCGGTTCCAGTGCCTGACGGTCCCCATCCAGTGAGGTTATCCTCCAATAAAACTGGGTAAACAAATGGTTACTAACGAGATACGTGTCATCTATAATCTATATAATTCTATATAAAATTGGGTTGTAAATTGTAAATGCGTGTAAAATGTTGTAAATAGAATATATGGTATTTAAGTGTAGTTATTATAAGATACTATATTATAAGTGGGATCATTCTCCAAGTCATCAAACATGCCAAGCTGGGAAATCCCCCAACTAAATGGAGGTTTCTAGCCGGAAAGATCAACTATGAATGCGAGCTTTTCAATTGCCATGTTTGACTACCGGAGGGTAATCAGGAAACATCAGCTTGACAAAGAAAAATGGACATTTGCCAAAGAAATCAGCAACATATCAGGGTATTTCAGCTGTAAATTGGTAAATCAGCTGATAAATTGGTGGTGATTTTACAGGGAGTTCGCCAGCAACAAATCAGGGTTTTTCCCTGGTTGAAACATGAGGATTGAACCCAGAAAAGTGGTGGATGAATGGGGGCCATGACTAATACATACTAATACTCATAAAAGGGAAGCTAAAAAGGCATTGAATGAGGTTTTACCCAAGAGTTGCAGATTTACCGGAAATATTGGGAATCTAAACTTGGGTTGAATCTTCACGTTTGCATTTTTTACTGGCTAAACTGGGCCACCTCACGTGTTTTTAATTGGGATTCAGTGAAGATTTAATAGGGATTTCATACTGATTTTGACCCTAGTCAAGATGAATTTTCAGGAGGGGATTCTAACCATGTCATTCCGCACAAGCCACGGGAATATCAGTCTGATGAATGCTAGGAAATAAGAATACCTAACCATGGGATAGAATAATGGTTGAGTCAGTAATACCTACAGTATGAACCAACTACAGTCGGAAGTCGTTAACAACCAAGGTTGATATGTTTCACTTATGGTTACTTTTGGGATAACCCCAGTTATATATATATATATATATCACTTATACATATATATATATATATATACATAGGGGCCCCTATATTGGCTCGTATCCAGTTCGGGTGGATCCACAATAAAATGGTGAGTTTCTCTCAGAATATTGCGGCGGATGAACATTTTCGGTACCTGTTTGGAGCCACAGAAAGCTTCTCATTTCTCTTTGAAATACCATCCAGCTAATTCACACATCATATTAACATAGACCCCAGCTGAAAGCTAGCCATCCATGGGGGATGTCATTTCGAGGCACACCCAAGTGGGACTAGGGGTCAGGCGAAGCATCAGATCTGAGCAAATTATATATATTGATTTCAGAATTGGAAGTAAATTGTTGTTACTACCATGTGGTTGGGAAACTCGTACAAGGTGGTGCGGCAGTTTGTTGGCTAGGTTAGTTTATAACCAATATAGAAAGATAATAAACTAGATTCAACTAGTGATATAGTGCGTGTGTTTGGAAGCAGACATACAACTGAGAGGCGCCACCTTCTAATACAATCGTAGCTCCTTGGCTCCCGATTTAGATACTTGGACGGATAGATATTAGGATGAGAGGATCACCCGGGGGATCGGTGAAAAGCTGGCTTGAGTTCACCCATTTCTAAATGGATGTTTCCAATCCATAGGGGTACCCCCTAATCATCAATTTTAATCGGATTTTGCAGTATAAACATGTATAAACCATCCATTTTTGGTACCCCGATCTTTAGGAAACTCGCAAATGGGATTTCTTCCACGATTCGAGGACCCATCAGCAGGGTCCCCGGTGAGGTGAACGACTGTGGCGTGACGATGGCAGATATTTTGGGTTCATGGGTTACAACGGTTACAATTTACAATATTTCACTGGATTGGTTAATGGGAAAAATTGCAGGAAACCATGTATTTACCCATCAAATATGGAGGGTTCCTGTAAATTTTCCCTTAAACCAATCCAGTGAATATTTGGCTGGGTGAAAAAAAACTCAAAACCCATTCCTCCCATTTCCCACATGGGCTGTTGTTGGGAGGATGGGATTGTACACACACAAGGTAGATAGACTTCCCATCCAAAATTCATCAACTGGACGGTTCGGGAGTGTCTAACAATTGGGTGCATACATCTACCCCCAGTTCTGGCCATCTTTATACAAGGTGAGGCCCGCTAGATAGCTAAGTTGATATACAGCTTGGTGAACTAGGGTTTACCCTCTGGTAAACTAACATAGCTATGGAAATTCACCATTTTTAATGGGAATTACCACTATAAATGGCAATTTTCAATAGCTATGTTAGTTTACTGGAGGGTATGGAGGGTAGTACAATTGATGTGCAAAAAGCAACAAACATCATTGGCCCTCATCTCGTAGGGATCGGAGATGATAAACGACTGGCTTTCGTGGGGGTTCCCAACATGTTCAAGACATGGTCAATCTTTGGTAGTCCACGAAAAAAATGATCTTTTGCTGGTTATGATTAGTTTCCGTTTATATAGCAAAATAAAAAAGGATTAGATTAGATGGTTATGTATTTTCCTATTTATGGGTGTACAACAACCATCCCCTACCTATACCCTCTGGTAAACTAACAGTTCGCTATTGAACATGGCCTTAGAAATAGTTTATTTTCCCAATAACAGTGGTGATTTTCCATAGCAAACTGTTAGTTCACCAGAGGGTAGCTATATTAGATGATACTAGATGATATTAGATGATATTAGATGGTCTCTTACTATTTATGGGTGTAAAACAAACCATCCCCAAGCTATCATGTTCCTATCCAAGGATGAGGATGAAGAGAAACTGATTGTTGGACTCGACTCCTTGGAAATCCAAGGCCGCCTTCATTTCCGGCATCTGGTACATCGAGATGACCTGCCAATGGCTTCCATGGGATTTCATAGACTTTCATGGGATTTTTCACGGAATTTCATGGGACTTCATGGGAATTCGATATACATATTAGGATTTCATGATATTTCATGGAATTCATTGGGGATCTAGTGGATGAAATCGATTATAGATAACTATAGCAACACCGGAATTAAAGAGTTGGAGACCTGAGAAACATGGAATGCTATTGCAAAATGGTGACAGCCACAGCAAACAGGCCAACAGGCCAACATGGCGCCTGCGTGCGGCGCAAGTGCGTGCGCAGCCTCTTCGTCATCCTCGTGATGTGCGTGATGTTCGTGATGGTCCTGTGTTGCCAAATCCATCCAAATTCCCAGCAACGGCAACGGAAAAAGAGGCTTCAGCAAGGTCATGCCCCTTGCAGACCTTAGCGAAGTTGGAAACACAACTCGATGAGTATCTGTCTTTTTTTTGGTTATACCTAAAGAGAGTTAAATGGGTAATGAGGCGAAACTTAGACCTCAGGGGCACCACCTCTACAGGGGCACCTGAAGATGGAACAACGAAAGGATGTTGCAGGGCCATGTTTCGTCTAGTTATCAGGAGATATTAACAAAAGACAAGGGGGTTGTGATTTCTATGGCTATGAATCATTTTCATAGCTGTGCTAATCCCCTGAAACTGCATCACTCGAACTTGTCGCATGATTTGATTTGTGTTTGGGTTTTTATCTACCTAAATTGATGAAATTGGGAAATTGGCTTGGTGTCTTTGGTGGTCAAGACCAGAGCCAAGAATATCAACAAGGAACAACTTCCCATACATTTAATTAAGCTAGAAGTTTGTTTTTTTTATTATTCTCCGGTTATTTTTGGCAGGCTACGATGGAAAACAACAATTTGATTGCTGTATTTCCTACAACCAACTTTGCAGTGTTTTTGTGGTGCTGAAAATGCCCCAGTCAGTGCAGTGTTGGTCATCAGAGGCCTGTCCTGGTGGTGATGAAAGAGTTTCTTGCCTTCTGGGCTGTGCCTGCTGCACACAGGATGTCGTTTTTGCCGCAGTTGGGTCCACTTTGCAGGGTTCTAGTCCTAGACAATAAACAACAAAATCGACTATTTTTGGCGACGTCCAGGTTTGATCCAAAGTTTGAGCGGTTTGAATAACCATTTCAAACGGGATTCTGCTGTTACACCTGGGGCGCGGTGAACTGATCTTAGCAGTTGCAACGGATGCAGAACTGGAATGCTTGGGGCAATGCTTTCCAAGAGCCACATCAACTCCAGCAGAAAAGTTCTATCGGATGAAGCCAGCCAGTGTCATTTCGGCGGATCGTCCCATGGAAAACTCACTGCTTCGCAACGTTGTGATGGTAAGTTCTGAACGGTGTGGAGAAATCTACCACTTATGAACTGGTTATGACTAACATAATTAGCCATGGAAAATATCAGCCTCTTTCGAGTTCGGGAAATTTCCACCATGTTTATCATCTATTTCCAGGGGGCCATGGCTCCCAAGATGCCATGCAACTTACCAGTTTGCGATGACCCTGGGATGATCCTGAAGGAGTGCCGCCGAGTTGCAAGAACTTGATCTTGTCGTGAAGCAATGTGATCCTTGGACACCCGACCAGTCAGGAAACCTTTTCAAAGTGTCTGAACTCGCTCTGAAATTGGGGATTCTTGTAGATACCAGTGCAACACTGCTCAAAACATGAAATAACAAGAAAAAACATCGTGCATTTATGTGCATTTACTCTTCTTCCAATTCGAGTGTCACTGTTTCATTTTGCCTTCTGAGACCTTTAGATTTGGCAGACATATCCCCACAACACGATGTCCATGATATCCAGTGACCTCATGATACTACTACCTTATTCTAGCAGTATCATCATTAGAAGAAATCGGGCTGCTAGGGGGGGTAATTCCAGCCTGAGTAAACCCTTATATCTGGGATCTAGCGACCATGTTCCTCATGATTCCTCTTTCAAAATCACCCTCCTTACATCAACCAATACCACTACCACTATGTCACCACAGACTCAAGACACCCTAAGTGCTACTTTCACCACTTCAACAAAAATCACCGTGGTAAACCAGTGGTAAACCCATAGAAACATATAGAAACTATAGACACTTCACATTTTACCAACGTCACCCGCCCGGCGTCTCCAACCTCACCCCACCTGGCCCCACGGCGCGGAGCTACACCAAGGGTCTCTTTCTTATGCACCGCACAGAGCTTGTGCACCAAGGTGTCGAATTCGTCGTCCAAAAACTCCATGGGCTCCTGGCGGTACGTTGCTGTGTTCTTTTGTTTTTTGTTGATTTCCATGGATTGGTTCATGGGAAAATTTACAGGAAACCATGGATTTTCCCATCAAATATAAGGGTTTCCTGTAAAATTTCCCTTAAACCAATCCAGTGATTGGGGTTGCAGTTGGAAGTAGAGGAAGATATGATTTTTTTTTTTTTTGGAACGTCCATAGTGAAAGGGATGCTTAGATCCCAAGTTATTAATATGGCTCAAAATTATTAAGCCTATAACTGGTTGCTTTATATGTTAATTTACCATTAAACATGACAATTTTTAGTACCATAATTTTGAGCCCTAGCCAGAGGTGATTTCCTTATATCCACAACACGTACTCCACTGCACATTTTTACCCAGCGACTTGCTGGTTTCGATTTCACCATAGATCCACCCGAATTTTCCCCACTTTTGGAGGTGAATTTCGTGAACTTACGTTGAAGTTGTACCCAACAATAACTCCAACTGCAGCCCCAAGAAATACCCTCTGGTGAACGAACATAGCTATTGAAAATGGCCATTTATAGTGGATTTTCCCATTAAAAATGGTGATTTTCCATAGCTATGTTAGTTTACCAGAGGGTTTATAATAGTATGAGCTCCACTATACGAAGTATAGTATGTGCTGAATTGTTTGAACATGTTCTGCAGTGGAACGTTTCCAATAAATCTAAAATGCTCCCCCACTCCCCCCTGTCTCCAAAGTATTGCTTTGTCTGAAAATAGTTTGTACCCAAAATGTTGATGGTTTATCAATGTATGTCACCATTGCATCATTAGTTAAAGCATGGTCATTTAGGGCATCCGCTTTGCCCTAAACTCCTCAACTTCCAAACACAGAGAATGTGTTGGAACACTTGGTAGCCCAGGAATCGAAAGTGAGTTCTAACCCCAGTGAATTCAGCAGCAAGTAAGTAATGTCAGTACTCTTAGTCCAGCTATAACTGGGGTGAACTAACCCACTATTCCTGGGCTATTCCTGGGGTGAAGCACCAAGTTTCTGGGTAAATCATTCTAATAATTCACGAATGTGAATCTTTTGGCCAATTTAGGGATGATTCCCCTATACATTCTATACCCATTATTCCAGTCAGGGAGAACAGTGAGGTTGTGAAACAATCCGAGATTTCCCACCATCGAATCCACCGTACAGAGCTCTCCTGTTTTCGCCCACGGCGGCCGCGTGGCGATGCCAGGGGATCAGAGAGACGAAAAGATCACTTGCCGGGAAAATTCACCATTGAAACTAAACAGTTGAAAACCATATATGATGCCTATGCCAATATGATTCTTCAACATCATCTCATCGGAAACATCATGGTGCCATATTAATGTGATCGGTGTTCACTCGTCCAGCCCCTTGAGATATGGCTTTTCAGCATATGGTCTCGGTTTTTTTTTCAATCGGACCTCACAAAAACGGGATGTTAAAGAAAGTACTGTTGAAATTAGCGAAATAAAGCAAAGAAATCTTCGTTCCCTGCGAAATCATGACCCATTTACCGGCCAGTCCGCTTTTTTTAGATACCTTGCTTAGTCTGTGCCGTTGATGTGGGGCTGTGATGAACTGCAGGTGTTCAATCATTCAGTACAATTGATAGATGTTTCAAAACGCTAACTCCATGAAAATATCCTTCTCTGGTGCAGTTTCCATAGTTCATGCTGCGGATCGATCTGTTTCATTTCGCATCTACCGGGTAGCTCGGACCGTGAAATCCGCAGATGGACCAGCGCTGCGCTTTGATGATCCCGGAAGTTAGCGAATCATCAGTATCTGGAGTGCAAGTAACCTCAACTCCTTGGAAGTGGAACTAGTAACCTAGCTTATATTGCAATATCAAATATATAAATCAAATATAAATAGTAGATGACTATAGTGAATAATCCGATGTTTGAAATCATTTACAGTTTCCAGGATCAACCAAACGGTGACAACAAAAGACAACAAAACTGCACCAATGTGTCTAAAACAAATCCAGTGCTAGCCACTAGTTGTAACAATGACCACCACTTGTATCTCAAGATGACCAGGATTCTGGGTGTTTTCTTTGCCTTCACCGGAAAGGGTTCGTTGATCCCCATGGTACCCTCCGGTGTCCTCAAACGTGGCTAGCTGGGAAATCCCCGTGGCCGAATTGGAAGTTTAGTTCGCTGGGAAAGTCATCAATGGTGGACTTTCCAGCACGCCATGTTTGATTACCAGATGGTAAATGAATTCCTCACAGACATATCTGGAGATATCTGGAGATCTCCCAATCCTTGCCTAGTCTTGGCCTCTGCCAGAGGTACGCATTCCGATTCCGATCATCCCGGGTACTGTTAGAAGTGGTCAAGCCATAAGCTGTATGGGCATGGGTCAAAACCTCTGTATAATGCCATATTTGGGGGATGAATATCCATTTACCAGCTATTTTGCGGGTTTTGACCCGTCCCCATATGTAACTTGGGTTGATCCTATTGCAGTATGTAAACAGTATGGCATTCATTGTTGACGCCATACTCAGTTGAATGCGCATCCACGAGCCAACACGGACACCAAGCAAAATAAGCAAAGATGGACTGCTTCGAAGTAGCATGGAACATGATGGAACATAAAAAACCTAGACATCGCTGGCCAGAAAATGATTCAATGAGTTAGTCAATGGCCCGCAACTGGTATCTGAGTCCTGAGGAATGAGGGGTAATTGCTACCAGCATCACTGGGATGTTGAAATTGAAAAGATCCACAAGGATCCTAACAGCTAGTGCAACTGGCAGAGGTAATTTCTAAAGGCATGGCTTTTGGATATACCCTGTGGTTATTTAACATAGCCATGGAAAAGGGCTAATTTGGGATGATTTTCCCAGTAAAACCTCCATTTAGTTCGGGGATTTTCTATGGCTATGTTAAATAACCAGAGGGTACAAGTACCCCAATCTGATTCCCACTTGCTCACCAGCGAGTCAACTCATTCGAAATTGTCTACTATCGCCAGACCCATCATTTGCCAAGCTAATTATTACCCTCCGGGAAACCAACATAGCTATTGAAAATGGCCATTTATAGATGAGTGTCCCTTTAAACATGGTGATTTTCCATAGCAAACCGTTAGTTTACCAGAGGGTAACTGAAGGTGCTGATACTAACCAGTCACCCTTTGGTGATTTCACAGTTTGCTATGGAAGCCAAAACGCGCATAGAAATACTGTAGATGATTAAATCTTATCATTTACCTCGAACATGGTGATTTTCCAGTTCGCTGCATGTGAAAAATTGCCAAACGGTGCTACTGATTTACGCATTTCTGTCGCTTTAGCCGGCTCATCCTACTCGGATGCGCATTGAAGGAATCGAAAGTTAATTATGACCCAGATAAACCATGAATTTCACTGGGGACATTCCAAAAAGTCAGAACTGGGTGAACTGAGATACTTACTACCCACAAGAACGATTCATGGGGTGCAAATCAGTTGGTTTAAGATTTTCCCCATTTAAGCAGACATATATCCACGATATCATATCCCAATTTCAGGCGGTAAACGCCAATGTACACCACGTTTGAATCATATTAAAACCACAATCTCTCACTGTGTTCTCACCCCCTGCTTCGCACCTGCTCCTAACAGTTGGTCAATGACGGCGCCCAGCTTAAACGTGCGCGCCTTCCGATTTGGGGTCCAAAATTGGGCCACATGGCCATCGCGGTATGGGAAACAAAGTAAGCAAATGGGAGATAACTCAGAAGTAGACTGGTACATACTGGTACCAAAAATATACCAAACATATGGGGAAGAATAGCTAGGATGTTCCTCAACTAGGATGGAACACTCTTGTAGTGCAACTATATCGTAATGTCATCACTCCTGCTGTGCCCAGCAGAAGCACGGTTTGCTTCCCCCTGCGCCTTGCGCTTTTGCCATGCTTCCTGGTGGGCATGGGAAGAAACATAAACGGGATTCCGCTCAACCAACAAAGCTATGGAAAATAACCCAATTTCACCCCAACATATTCATTTATAGGAGATTTTCAATTGTAATGTTTGATGGCCGGAGGGTCAACCAATTATGCAAGGAGCGGCCATAGAGCTGTTGTTCTGGGATTTCATGGGCACATGGTCTGCATGATCCCGTAAATGGGGTCTGCATCAAGATGATTTCTGGGACTGGAAAATGGCCCTTCTTGGACTTTCCAAGTGAAATTGTCGATGTCGCCCATACTACTATCTTGGTAGGGAATATGATGTTTTTTGGGGGCTATACCGTATAACCACATTTTCTGACTCATTACTCTCCAGAAGGTAAAACCCCAAAGTTATGGTTTGTTGTCTATAAACACCCCCTTAACTAGTTCGGTACATAAATTCCTGCCAACCAAGTCATTTGCGTCAACTTACAGTAGCTATCCAGGGGACCTCACTTTGCATGTTGATCATGTTGGGGGGGTCGTGTTGACTTCCACCGAAACCTAATCTGGGACCTGTTGGGTCTAGCTGATTCATCCCCCAATTCCCCCCCAAAAAAAACTACTGGGCTAGTCATAGAAATCCCGGTAGTATCAAGAAGTTATGACTCAGTTGGTTTAAGATATATACCCCAAAAAATGCGGAGTTCACCCACCAAAAATGATCATTTCTAGACTATGTTTCCCGGGGTTTTCATTTTTTAGGCATCTTTCCAGATTCTTAGATCATTTTCCCGGGACTTCCTAGGAAACCCTGGTTTTTTTTCACCTTTTTTCTGTTTCCCCAAACGGGATCCAGAAAGGATCCACGCCGTCATCTCCTGCGACACGGGCGCCGATTGCACGGACCAAGTGGGCGGTGGCGAGTTCACGGAGCCTTGCCAGGCCTTGGACGACGCAAGGTGGTGCCCCCGTTGGCTAAGTTGGTGAACGTAACTCCAATTTCACATTTGGGTTTATGGTAGATAAATACATATTTATTAATTATATATATGGCTTATCAACCAACTAATATCACTTATGGTAGATATATATATATATATCTATAGTTGCTATATGGCTTCTCAAGCAACTAATCTCACTGGGGGGTACCACCTTAGTGGGGATATGGCTTTGTCTGATGTTTGGGGATGATATCAATCATCCAGTTTGCGAAAAACACTATTTTCAGAGCCAAAAAAAGGTGTTTCCATAAATGGGGAATCCCCACAATGGAAAATCCTATAATTACAACTGATGATTCAGGGGTAGATATCTGATCTTTTTTTTCCGTGCTGACTCGGCTGATTTAAATTCAAAAAAATACTGCTTATCGAAATTCAAAAATGAAAACCATATCAAACGTAGTTGTTTTCCAAAATGCGTATATTTGAATGAAAAAAATCCAAACAAAACACAACAATTTATCTAACATTTATGGCTGTCCGTATCCAATTCATGTGAATTCAGGCTTGCATTCCTTCTGTCCAATGGGAGTTTGTTAAAATGAAGGGGGGCCAATACCAAACGTTTCGTAATGAACAGAATATACGACGTGCTGCAGAGGACAAGCAGTATAAAATTCCTTTGGGCAATTTTACATCAACATACATCAACCTGATTTTGCACTTGAAACTACCATTACAAAATGGTTTCGTGGTTTTTATTAGCCACCACATATTTGAAAATGAGGGCCCATAGAATGCAGAGCTTGGTTTTGAAGATGCTCATATGTAGGTTCTTTGGGACCTATAGAATTGTTTGCCAGGGTGCCCTAACAATATACCCATCACGAGAACACTTTGCTCTACGAAACACCCCCCTGGAGAACGTTTTAAGCCAACCCTTTGGATAGTGGAAATTCAACCAGAGATGGAGATAGTAGGTCCATTCTCGCGGGTGTTCGCGTGGATCTCGAGGCGGATCATCGCAACCCACTCGTCAGTGCTCAAGTCCTGCACAGCGTCGGCGCGTTTCTTCGCCTCATCAGATTCCGAGAAAGCCTGGTGACCGAGACGCCGCCAAGGGGCTTGAGATGATGATTGCGGCATTTTTGAGATGTGAGTAAGGATTTACCCTCTGGTAATTAAACGTAGCTATTGAAAGTGGCCATAGAAATAGTGGATTGTCCCATTAAAAATGGTGATTTCCCATAGTTATTTTAGTTTACCAGAGGGTAGTTGAAGATTGTTTAAAGATGTTTAAAGATTTGAGGATCGGGGCTTGGATTGTTTGACATTGGCTTCTCCAAGTTGCCCAAGTCTATGGCTCCAACTTTGCTCAAGTTCAAGACCCAGAGATTGACACCCAACGAACTCTGCTGGCGGTAAAATGTGTTTAAAATCATATCCCAAGACGAATAGATAGATATAAATATACAGTTATATTACATATAATATAGTATTATATAGTTAATTGATATCCCTAGTCAACTCTTGACTTTGACGCTGCTTGATGGCCGTGCACGCCAGCCACTATCTCCGATACTATTCAAGCTTGTATTTTACTGTACATCTATCTTCCGAAAAAAAAAAAAAAAAACACACACAGCTGATACAGGCACACATAAAATTCACAGGGTTCAAACCTAGTGCTAATGTAACAGCAGAAAATGTTGAAATCCACACAACCAGGCCACAAGCAACATAGAATTCATGGGCTCTAAGTTACCATAAACACTTGCTTCACGATATTGTTCAGACATCCGGTAATCAAACATGGCAGTGGAGAATTGAACATTTGTAGATGATTTTCCCTGCAATTTTCACCTGCGTTCTCCTCGGGGGTTTCCCAGCGTCTGATGACACCAAAAGGGGACCATCCGAAGGTGAGATGATCATCTTGAATCTCCATCATGGTGACTGGTTCCCATGATATCCTACTTAAACCTCCATAAAACACCATCAATCTCAATGTTTCCTGCTGATATTCTTTCCTACTCTATATTCGTCTTGATTAAACCATGTTAAACCACTGAAAGCAGCCAAGCAGCCGATGGCATCTTGCCGTAGAAACCTGGCAAACGGTGCTTTCACATGGTGATTTTGCAGAAACCCGCCATGCTTAACTGGAATACAATGGGATCTAATGGGATATAAAGCTATAGGTTGAGCTGGATTTAGCTGGATTTGGCATGTTCACTTTATAAACTTGGGATTAGTTGAGCTGATGTAGCAAGATCTTCGGTATTGAACTGGTTCACAAAGAATAACACTTCACGAGCTTTGAAGAGCAACTGTGGTTTACCTGGGTCTGTCTGGAAATGGGGAATTGACCCGCGAAAATAGACATCTTCATAGGGGAAATGATGGGGAGATGATGATTAAACAATGGATTTAGGGGCACCCTATTTTCAAACGAACCCACCTGGAAATGTCAAGCTGATTTGAGCTCAAACAAAGTCTGTGTTGAGAAAAAAAGTACTTGTGAGTAGACCATGCCTAGGTAGCATGGTGTATAGTTTAGTATGGTTTTATATGGTTGAACGTGGTTTAGTATGGGTTTGTATTTGTTCAGGTTAGTATGGTTTAGAACCAACTTATAACTTGGCGCCACCTTTTCCTACCACAAGCTGCGGCACATGGTGATTTAAACAGCGAAATGTGGGATTTAAATGGATTTAACCAGGGAAAATAGATGAAATGGTGATTTATAACAGTTATAGTTGATATATGTTAGCTAAGTTGGTCAACACAAGTAGATCAACTGGCATATGGTGATTGTAGCCAAAGTCAATTGGTTGCCCACTTTGGACCAACCATCTTCTTTCCCCACAACGAGACCACAAAGGAATTGTTGACCCATCAACTAGGGTCTTTGACCAACCAAAAGAGGAATATATCTGACATAACTTAACTAACACATAAGTGTATGTTCAATCAACCATCGAACCAAAGATGTGCAATTCACGTGATTGAATTCATGACTTACAAATGAGCATAATGATATAATTAAGAAATACCTCTGGTAATCGAACAAGGCAGGAAAAAATCGTCTGTATAGATGATATCCCCTTAAAATCTCCATCTGTGATGAGGATTCTCAGCCATGTTTGATGACACCGGAGGGTAAAATCTCCGACACCATCTGGAAGTGATGTTTATAATCCAAGAGAAACCTGAAGATACCAGTGTATGAGGAGTAAAAATCAAGAATATATCAACATATATCAACCAAAATCATCGTTCGAAATCTTTCGAAGGTGATTTGCACATATTTTGGGAGCATACCCCAAGTCCCCCCAACCAATGAAAGAAATCCATTCATAAAGCCTCTTATCATGGGGCTATGCTCCAGGGGTCTGTTGGATTCATCTTACAATCTTGCATGATCACCAGGCTTATTGGCCACTGAATATGGTCGGTTATACCTATATATATATATATGTATAGAATGGATCATTATATCTCATTACACAGCAAAAAGAACAAAGATACTAGTGAAAGCTATAGACCTCATCAGGGCCTACACGTTTCACAAAGAAGAGGGAACGGCAAACCATATTATATACTTATATACTTGGAGGATCATCCCAGTTGGTAATTGGTTTGAGCCTACGATCGCAGCTCACCACTTGCGATTCGTGGGATGATCCTCCAAGTACTGTGGCTAAGAAAATCTCACCGACCATCCAACTCGATGGAGTTTAAGGGAACATCTTCACAACACATCACAAAATCTCTATATATTGGATATAATTAGCTTTCCGAAAACATATGGAGGTTTTCCGAAATGGTGGGTCCCCAAAAGATCCCAAAAGTCACCCTGGGCTTCCATACTAAAATGATCGTTTCCGACCTGGATGATTTGGGGTACCCTCATATACTTAGGAAAGCCCCAGATCAACAACCGTGGCTTTTCGCTTCTGATCTTCCCCAAACCAACCAACCATCGACCAGAGCGCACCCAGATCGCTCTGCGCGGCAAAGGCCGGAATGGGCGCCGGCGCTGGTGCAGCGATGGAGCCCTGGGATTCGCTGGGAATTGCCGGAAGAAACGTGGGAAAAATTGCAGAGATCACATGGAAAATGTGGGTTTCTAACCACGGAAAAACATGGATTTTTTTATGGATTTTTGATGGGAGCATGATAGATTGTTTAAGCAATTAGAAATAGTCATACTGGAAAGGATTGGATGGGATTTGATGCGGGGTATACCAGCAATAGATGGGAATATCATGGAAATGTGAAGGGTAATGAGGATAACCTCTGGTAAACTAACATAAGTGTGGAAAATCACCATGTTTAATGGGAAAATCCACTATAAATGGCCATTTTCCATAGCTATGTTAGTTTACCAGACGGTAACCTCTGGGAATCTTATCCGGCTCCATGCCTACCTGAAACAAAAAGGCCCACGATGGGGATGATTCCCCCCACTGGCTTCCAGGATTCCAGGGTTCGGGAGAGCAGGGTTTGGTCGTGATCAAATTTACCCAGAATATATTGATTCACATTCACATTTCATATATATATATATGTATATATATATATATGTATATATATGTATATATAACATTATATACTTCCATTTATATTCCATTAATATCCCATTATATCCAGTTATGTTATATCCATCAATGGTGGATTTCCCTCTGGCTGGGAGCTTCTAAACAAGCTGGGTTTCTCAGTCTGTGTGCGGTCGCTTCACTCAACCACATGGAGCATGTGGGGATTGGCAAAACTTATGTTTTAACCATCTTACACCCTTCAAACAACAACAAAACCATCATCTTATATATATATATGTGTGTGTAAATATTCCCATGTCTGTATGGCAAAACATGACAAGCAAAGGCTATTATGACAGCCTCCACCAACGTTTACCCAGATCTACAAGGTGGTGTTTAGTGGTTTTAAGCTATATATTGGGTCTGTCCTATTGCCTATAACAGCAACCACAATCTGGACCACAATTTTTTGCACGAGGGAAGGGTCCATTTTGAAGGCATGCCCAGCCCAGCACTGCGCCACATTTTTCTGCATATAGCCTATATAGTATAGTGTATTACCTGACCAATAATCACCGTAACCCCCAGCTGGTCTAGTTATAAGCCAACTTAGCTTGTTGTGGCGGCACCACCTTGTCTTGGATTTGCTCAAGGAACCAGGATTCCCTGAATCGATTCCCCAAGTAGTGGATTTCCCATAAAAATAACAGCAAATCATCATCAGCAAATCCAAGAGAGTTGATTTTACCAGCTATAAACCTCATAAAATCCTGAATTTTTACTGGATTTTGCCGGCCATACCCACCGTTTCTTTTCCCAATCTTTGGTGGCAAATCAACCCACCCCACGACGTCGTCCAGCCGCCTGCGTGCCCATGGGCGGCAGCACGCTGTAATGCGTCAAGCCGTCAGTGTCGGACCTGCCCAGTCTTTCAATGGATTTCTTCAGGGGAACAACGACTTGGAGTTGATGTTGGGGTGTTTTTTACAGGCAAAACTATATGGTCATTAGCCCCATAAGCTGGGAGATGTAGATATACACAAATAAGTGAAATATATATATATATACATATATATATACATATATATATATATACATTATAACCCCTGTAAGTATGATTAGTATAATGTCAATTCATAACTGGAGCTGCACCCCCAAGTAGAGAGAGCTATAGTAGTTCTCGTCACCCACATGGTTTAGTATTGGATCTATTCATCTTCTGGTTCCTTATTGGGGGTATTATATGCTGTAGGGGGGAGAGGAATACCCCACAAAAGATAGAAAGGTAAGCTACCCTTAGTTTAGTAGGATTGGGTGTTTCTATCTTTTTTTGTGTTTTGCCATACAGGAAATATGGTACAACATGTCCATGCCCCTTGCACCATGGGTTGGTTTCAACCGCCTGAAGAGCAGTAGTCCGCCACAAGATGATCAGTACCTTTTTGATTGAACGCCCCCTGAAGATGCCCGTCTTCTTTGTCTTTTTTCCCTTGTATCTCGTGTTGTTTATAAAAAGCTGCTTGGTATGTATCCCATTCTTTATGGCAACAAACAAGTACAAACAACCACCCAACCACCCATTGCCATGGCCAACAAGATGGGATTAATTAGGAAAATCATCCCAGCCATAGGAATCCACACATATTGGGTGTATGTGTTTATATATATATATATCGTGTGTGTGTATATTGAATATATATAGGTATATGTTTGTGTAATACTTTGACGACCATCCAAAAAAAGTAGTATGTAATTCTAATCTAACTCAGTGGTCTAGTTGGTGAATCAAATCCCATTGTATCCAACTTCTGACCAAGAAGCCCCCCAAAAAAAGAAACGCTTCTATTCACCACTAGATCAATAGGATTAACACCATTAGAACCTATCTTTTTGCTATATGGAAATATATATATATATGGATTCACGTATCTACCTAGACCCTCCAAGAACCCCAACAAAAATTGCAAAAGTACTAAAATTATGCGGTGAAACACTATTCTCACGGGTACTTGGAGGGTCTAGGTAGTTGGTTTGATTCCATGATATCCAATCAAACATGTAGATTCCATCATATCCACTTCATTCCAAATCAGCCAGATTTATCCAATTGTAGTCACATATATATATATATATATTGCATACTGTATACTGTATACTGCCATTTTGTGATCAATGGGTTACCCTGCCAAGGGACCCTTGTTCCCGATCCCACCTATAAAAGTATGCCAAAAACCTGCGCTCGTGAACACGCAGCGAGAAACACCGGATGGATGGTGAGGTCTATTTTTGGAAGAGCTTTACCCTCTGGTAATGACTAACAGTTTGCTATTGAAAATTGCCATTTATAGTGGATTTTCCCATTAAAAATTGTGATTTTCCATATTTATGTTAGTTTACCAGAGGGTAAATAGCTTTGTTTTTTGCTTCATAACTACAATACGTCCAAAAACTGTCCGACAATCTCACATATGTAATGGTTAATGGTTGATTCATTCCACTGTTTTCTTTGCGAATTGTGATATAAACCTCTCGGACATGGGGATTTGTCTTGAATCATCGATCAAACATAAATTGATTCCCTGAAAACAACTTTGAAAGACACATAAATCCACATGTATGTATTTTTTATTTCCATTGTTGGTCGTATCATGTAATATCTACAGCAACGTCATATTGCTGGGAAAATTTAGCATCTCTATAGCCGGCTCATGGCTCATCCCGCCCACTCAGTAAGTCTGATGGTATGGTGTCAGAACATGTCAGAACATCTTGCGCAGGAAAATTTCCTATAACATTTATACAGTATGTTGGAGAATGTTGAATGATATTGAAAAACTCAGAATATATCAATAACCCTACTTATCCTAAATATAGTTGGATACCCATCAATTGAACCCTAGTAGACTTGCAGGGCAGGTTTACTCACCACCAGATATCCATGGTTCCAAGTTCCCGCACTCATCGTAGTCGATCTGTCCATGGCCACTCTTGTCGGCCTGTGAATCAGTTAAAGGTTGGCACATTTAGGGACTATTGAAAAACATGGCCTTTCCAAGCATTGCTTCAAGGCTGGTATCACAGGAACTTGCAGAATACACATGAATTCTGCAGCACCTCAGGTGCTCCTCCTCCCAAAGCCCTTCAGCAGAGGCCTCGCGGATCATATCCTCCATCTCTTTGGCTCCAAAATGCTCTCCCAATACCTCACAACACGCGGAGGGCTTTGGGTCGTCGAGTCAACATTGGACCATGGGACATTCTGCCTGGGTCCTTGTTGCCAGCTTGACAAGCACATGATATGAAAAAATGCGACTTGGAAGGAATCCAAGTGTCCAGGGTCCATATTCTCATTCCAAGGTCCAAGTACATTGGCAAATGAAATTCAATTATAGAAGTTGGTTCATGATACGACTTTGTTCTCTTTCGGCTTTTTTGCGGTACGCAAAGATTTTTTCTGGGTGGAGACGTTAACATGTGAGGACCCAATCTCTTGGCCTAAGCTGGGTTCGTTTCGGTCCATGAACCTAAAACCAACATAGAACCTGAGAGATGTAAAATATAGGGGTATTCTTTGATCCAGATTTTTTTATTGAATGCGTGGGATTCCATAGGTTGTATTTTGGGTCTGTAGTAGCTGCAAACCCCAAACTTAAATTTCGGAAGTGAGAAGATAGTATCGATCACATGGCGTTTGATTAAAATATCCTATATATATATATATATCATCATCATCATCATCATTTTCGTCTACTCTGTACCAAATACCCCTTCGGTAATCAAACGTGGCAATGAAAATTCACCATTTATAGATAAATGTCCCATCAAAACCTCCATGTATAGAGGATTTTCCAGCCTGCCACGTTTGATTACCAAAGGGTATAGAATTTTTCCAGTAGTAACAGCCCTATATTTCCCCGAAAATTGCTGGCTGTTCCCTGGCGGCCAAGTGGCGCAGCGCAAGTTCTCAGCAGTGATGCTTCCCGACCTCCACAGTTTTGATGGATGAGCTTGGCCATGGATAGGTTTTTAGCGGATGAACTCAGCAATGGATAAGTCTGTCTATCGGACAATTTACAGTGGAAGTCCCTGTAGTTTTTACCCTCAGATTGATTGGGGGTTCCTGCATATTTTCTCATCATCCGTTTCTAACCAAAGGCAATTAGGTCCCAAAAACATCCGAGGTTACAAGTTTTCCGGGAGCTAAAAATCGAAACAATCCATACAAGCACAGGTCGATCGTAGGTACCCTGCAACTAAAAAGAAAATTAGATGAAATTAGCTAGTATTTCCTACCGTCCATGATTCCCATGGATGGCAAAAAGTTAAATACACCAGTCTAAAGCACCATCTGATAGTGAATTCCCGATCCTTTAAAGGTGCCACAGCGGGCAGCACCACTTGCTGAATCTTGGAAAACCATGTTCAAAACGCTAGATCAATAGATCATGATCATCCAACCAAGTGGGTCATTGATTATTCCATGAGATCATCACACAGTTGGGTGAGGATTGCAAAGTGGGTCATGATCTTATTAGAATCATCTTCAAACGGTTCAACAAATACCCAAAGGGTACCCTCTGGTAAACTAACATTTCGCTCATGAACATATCCATTGAAATAGTTGATTTTCCCATTAAACATGCTGATTTTCCATAGTTATGTAACAGTTTACCAGATGGTATACCATCATCAATCACCATTAGTCATCATTAAATCACCATTATTAAGCACTATTAACCACTATTAATCACCATTGAAATAGTTGATTTTCCATAGTTTTTTGTAACAGTTGACCAAAATGTCCAGACACCAAAAAACGATCCATTGAACATATCCATTGAAATAGTTGATCTTCCCATTAAAAATGGTGATTTTTCATAGCTATGTTAGTTTCCCAAAATGTCCAGACACCAAACACGATCGTCATCCAGGTCTCCGCACTCGCTCTTGTCAAAGCGCCCAAAGGTCTTTCGGAGCAGATCCTGCGAAAAACGACGGACAGGGAGGGAAAATTTAAGGCAACAAATCTGGGAGTTAGGATACTATCAATGGATTGGTTGAAGGGAAAATCTGCACCGGAAACCATGGATTTTCCCATGAAATATAGGTGTTTCCGGTTAAAATTTTCCAATTAACCAATCCATTGATACTAAGATGTGTAACATGTGTTTTGAGGTTGGTGATCTAATTTTGTAAAAAGGCATTTTTTGTACTCTTAGATACCAACCGCAAAATAAGATGTTGGTATCTAAGTGGGTTAGATTAGTAAATATGCATTCAGAACATGATCAAGTACTAAAGTACCTATACAATGCAAACCCAGAAATGTGGCGCTGCCAACAACCATCAAGAAACAAAGTGACAATTATCATGTGGCATCAAACGTGACAGAAATCATGGCCATGTGTTTGGATATATCATGTCTGTATATAAAACAGTTCCATCAAATGGTTAAAACAACAATTGAAAAACCTGCCCAACCAAAATTCAAACTTCAGTCACTATAAAGTATCGGATAGATCTAGAATTTCAAAGTACCGCTGACAATGAAACATGTTTTTTTTTACATTACCCTCTGGTGAACTAACATAGCTATGGAAAATCACCATTTTTTAAGGGAAATCCACTATAAATGGAAATTGTCAATAGCTATGTTGGTTTACCAGAGGGTATTCATTCTGCTAGGTACTTTGAGGGTCTAGCTACAATCTCTATGTTCGAATTGTTTGCTTGAGCGTCCCATCGCGCTGACATCTGCAACAACCAGCCCTCACTTCAGATTTCGTCACTGGTCATAGTCATCCCCAAAGCGTTTGGAGTTAAATCTCTACTTCCTCCTTATTCCTCCAAACATGTTTATAAAACATTTTCACAAAGACTTACTGGTGCATAGTAGGGAATAGGGGAATGGAATGATTGGCTTGGATCATTCCCAAGATTCTCTCCTACAAGGTGGTGCCCACCAGTTAGAAGTTGGTTTATAGACATTCATAAACCATAGTAACTGTAGATATATCTACACATACAGTATCTACATGTATCTACCATAAACGCTAGTTATTGGATGTGATGAACCAACTTAGCGAACGAACTCGGGCATCACCTCCCAAGTGCCTCGTGCACTTGCACGCGCCCGATGAGAGCTGCAGCCAGAAACCTGTGTTTTTCCCCGGCAACAGAACGACAATTGTAAGCAACATATCGGACATATCGATTGATTTAACCAACACAAAATGGTGATTTAATGGGATCTAAATCTGGTTTCTGATAGCTAGTTGACTTACAACTTGGTAAACTAGGGGTTTCTGTGCAATACAACAATAGTGCATGGTTTATAACCAAATTTATAGCTGGGGGGTCTTACTTTGTAGTTTGTAGATCTTTGTAGGTCATATTGAGCCACTAAAATTAGAACTTCATTACAAATTAATGGGGATTTAGTGGGACAAATCAACATTTACTGATGTTGGCTGCAAAAAAAAATACTGAAGATTTGGTGGGATAACAACAATGCGATGATTTTTACCGACACGAAACAAAATAAGTATTTCACTATTTCATGGGATTGGGAAGCTCTGACATTTTCGCTGCTTGGCTCCCCATTTCTTAGGAATATAGACACCCACAGCTCCAAATACCTACTAACCACTGGACAGATTATACAAGAGAAAAACGGACGACTGAACTGACTGGACTTTCAACTTTCAATGAACATGTGTTTCCTCGTGCCGGTTGACCATCAATTGAACAGTAATTCATTGGGAATTTGCCGCAACAGGCGATGTGTTTACTTCTGTTCGCACACGCTGAGGTACTGCTCGCAGGTCTTTGTTTTGGGCACACAGCGTGCCGTTGCGGATGTGCCACTTCCCTGCAGGAACTGAAGTTAGTTATTTGCAACTAGTACAGCCTTTCGGCTTGGTTTTGCCAGTATTCCTCATTCACTATACCCTCTTCTAATCAAACATGGCTTGCTGGAATCTCTCCCATTGAGTTCTTCGTGATTTCCCCTACCATGTTTGATACGCATGAAATACCGAATCCTCCACTATATCATACCATGGCGAAATCACCATGGACCTGCTTAGTGACTTCCCAGATCTTCCCATACCCTCTGGTGAACGTTTCCACTTCGCTATTGGGCCATGGCCATAGAAATTTCGTGGATGTTCCCATTAAAAATTATAGGTGATTTTCCATCGTTTTTTGCATGTTTACCAGAGGGTAATGTTCCCAGGAAGATCTCCAGGAACTCCGGCAACCACCCGAGGCCCCAGGGCCCCAGGCTCGCTGTATTCGATTTCATCGTCGTTGTCGGTGTCCAAGCAACTGAACAAGGCCTGGAGAAGATACGGAACTCGTTGTCTTAATGGTATTGGTAGAAGGTAATATATCTATAATTCTCTATTATATATATAATATATTATATAATATAATGTCTGATGTCTGGTATAGTTGTGTGATAATGTGTTTGCTCCGCAATGAAAACCGCCTTCAAGAATCAACATTTCCCGCTCACAATATTAACGAATATTGAACGCACCCAACAGCTCCAAAATGAGCAGATCCAGTACTAAACCGTACAGGTTTCTACAGGGGTCTTTAATCACAATACGCGTTCTGTTCATTCATTTTCCAGTCAATTTTCGGTGAGTGTTTGGCCAGCAAAGATATATACTTCTTCAAAGACGCACAAAAATCATTGAGCATTACATCCGATGGAGTTTCGACAAGGAACCGCACTTCATCACGGATCTGCTTCAAAATCTCATTCGCTCCGCACAAAAGTCCGAGAACGGGTCGGCAAGTTGCAGCTCAGCACGGTTGGCATGAAGCTAGAGGCCGATGAGACACCGACAATAAAGGGTCCAGATCAGATGCATGTCTAGTACCCATTGATACGCCCAAATTTGGATGTTGTGTTATTTCGTTTACCACGTATTATACCAAGTACATAGGAATCCCCAAAACGATAGACAATAGTGGGATTTTTCTATAGCTTCTATGTGTTTGGGGACTATATCCTAAAGAATCCTAAAGAAATCTCAGATTAACCCAGTTCCATGGCTCTGAAAAATCTCGACCTCAGCCTCTGCTCCGTCGACGTGGAAAGTCTCCTGAGAACGACCGGGCAGGGCAGCTTCAGCAGCAAAAAAAGGAAAAAGGTTCCGAAATGTGATTTCACCATTCCAAAACAAGGATTTAGTCATAAAATCATTGAGATTTCACAATGAAATAAGTGGATTTAACCATGAATCATTGGGATTTAACATGATTCAACAACTAACTATGTGGATTAGATTGCTTAGACCAAAAAATCACGGGTGTATTCAACGGATTCAACCAACAAAAGACATGGGATGCAACCATCAAACGATTGGATTTGACCAGCAAATTCGGTCCTTTTTGGACCAAATGACTGCGGCCCTAGGACTTCGGACTTGGACAGGGGGAAGTGTAATACTTTTTGCCACTAGCCATCAATTTTTTGATGGAAACATTGGAAGCTCGTCCAGGAAGACTGGATCAGTTGCTGCATGTCCGAGCTGTTCATGATGTTACAGTTTGTTGCTTTCTGATCTGCTTCATATCGCCATAGAATTGAGTTTCAAATTGAGAAAATAGAAACATCATCAACAAACCGCAAATCTAGGTTTATGACTTCACATCGTTCTAGATACTTCCAAACTTAGTTTGGTTTAAGGGTTTCTGATCGTTTCCAGAATCAACCTACGCTCGGCAATTTTCCACGCCTCCAAGACGCTCTTCATCTCCAGCATTGTGATGGTACCTTGTCGGGGGCTGGCAAGAGCTGAATGTATACATATTAAGCAGTTCATACAAGGTGGTGCCCCATAGTTAGCTAAGTTGGTCAATCACTCCAATACATTGTGTTTGCCGTAGATAAATATCAATAGTTATTGTGGTTTATAAACCAACTTAGAACGGGGGGGGCACCACCTTGTATCCCATTGATAAGAGCCTATGAGTACAAATATTAACCACTTACTTTGCGTGTGTGGGATGATGGCGCACCAAGCGTGAGTCCATTGGACTAGGTGTTGCCCCCCAGTTGTCAGTTGGCTTAGACCATCTAACTTCATTGATGTAGTATCTACCCTGAACCTTAGCTAATCTAGTTTTGTAGATCCCAACTTAGCAAGTTTGAAATGGGGCACCAACTTGTATTAACATTCATGAAACCATGTTCATGGTTTATTGGCTAAAAAAACCATTTGTCCATAATTTTCGATATCTCGCTGGGATCCCGGCCCCGTTTTTGGCGGTCCATGGCCAAGAACTGTTCGTGCAACATGTTCCGATCCTGCGCCACGGTGATGGCATGTTCCATGAAATATCCCATGAATATCCTGAAATATAGTATCTCCCATTATTGCCACCAACTCCTGTAGAAACATATGGGGGTGTCTCAAAATGGGGATACCCCAATAGCTGGGTGGTTTATAATATCTTCTCCCTATTGCTAAAACTCCCCCAAGTAGTAAAAATAGGAGTGGAGTTTCACTTTCGTTTGTTTTGGTTGGTTACAATTGCATTCTTAATTGTGGTAATTGAGAATCAATAGGAGAACAGAATGGTGAAATAATGGTTTGTACCCCCTGTAAATAAAGATAGGATCACCTGATGTTGTTGATTAGGGTCCCAGCACATTTTTTTTCAATTAAGGTTGCTATTTGACTATTGGGGGTAAGCTTTGAAATCCCTTTTTTGGCAATAGTTTAAATGGTTTTGAATGAGTGATTTAATCAATTTTGGATTCGATTTTGTTTTTTAATTAAGGTTTTTACTTGAGTATTAGAGGAAGGCTTTGAAATCCATTTTTGGCAATATTGTAAATGGATTTTTCATAAGGGATTTAATCAATGTTGGAATCAAAATGTCTATATGTTTAGTTAAGGTTTTGTTTTGATTATTAGGGGCACCCTAATACAAAATACCCCCTAATAAAACACATAGATCACCGTGCTGAATATTTGAGGAGTGGGGGTTCAGTATTAGGGAGAAGGGATTAATGGAAAACCCATCTATATAAATGGATGATTTTGGGGTACCACCCACTTTAGGAAAACCCATGAAAACCCAATATTATAGAAACTCAAGATTTTGGGGTCAAAACCCATAGACACTCTTGCAACTGAGCAGTGACTGAAGGATGCAGCACAAGAGTTTCTAATCTACGTCTACGTGGAGCATACCCTCGGGTAATCAAACGTGGCAATGGAAAATTGACTTTCCCAGCGAACTAAACCTCCATTGATACGGGATGTTCCACTACCACGGCCGAGCCCTGCCGAAAGCAATTTTCGGATGGAATCTTCCAACAATGGTGGGTCCCCAAGATAGCTAAGATGGTTTACTTTTTCAATAACTAGGGTTCATGATACATATGAATATAGTTAGTTAATGGGTGTTAATGGATGTGAATGGTGTTTGTATTTGTGTTTATAAACCAACTTATAGCTGGGGGGTCCCACATTGAAGAGAGCCCGGATATAAGCATGATGTGTTTTACCCCATAATTTTAGTGTTTTTTTACCATTTTGTGGGGGCACTTGGAGGGTCTAGGTAGAAGTAGTTTCCAGAGTCCACAAACACTGATGAACCCAATTTGTATCCATCATTTTGTCTTTTGGCTGATCAACTTCTCTTCACTAGTCTTGGCAAGTGAACACAAGAGGGAGGCACACATGGTTTCCCTTTGCAAAACCAACCCCCTTTCTTTGCTAAGATCCTGTGTTTTTCTTCCTCGTCAGATCCAATATTTCCATGCAAAAAACTTTGTGTTGATTTTCTTTCCATAGCATTGTTCGGTATCAATTTGCTCTCTGTCATACTTGGCGTCCTCTTTTTGTTCCCCTTGAAAAATCTCAAATCCCATTATTCCTAAAATTGGGGTATATTCCCTGCATCATCTATTTTATAGATGGATTTTTTCCATAGTTTTCCATATTTTTCCATGTTTTTTCCTTCCAAACACTCCATTTTTGGGTCCCCCGATTTCTGGACACCCCCCACGGGCGGCATCCTCGTTGGACAAGGACAGCGCCACGATGGACAGCAAGGCGCGACGGAAGGCCGAGGCTCGGGCCTTTTTTTGCCGGGCCGGCCGCAAGATACGGAGGATGGATGGGGGGTTCCTATCTAACTACCCTCTGGTTATGACTAACATAGCCATGGAATAGCTGGCTAATTTTGGATGATTGTCCCAGCTAGAAACCTCCATTGAGTTCGGGGATTTTCCATGGCTATGTTAGTCATAACCACAGGGTATATTTCCATTTTTATAGGTTATTTCACTGACTTATACCCTCTGGTAAACTAACAGTTTGCTATGGAAAATCACGATTTTCAATGGGAAAAATCAACTATTTCTATGGCCATTTTCAATAGCAAACTGTTAAATTACCAGAGAAAATACCAACCGACAAAAACTTTTGAAATCGGGACCCCAGGTTTTTCAGTCATCCATAGTTCTTGGAGTGTGAATGATGAGGGGAAAAACTGAGCTACACCTTTCGTGAACAACCCTATCATGTGAGGTTGTTTGATATTCCAATCACCAGAAAATATAGTGGATGACCATCCCATCAGTGGTCAAACCACCATTTTGACCATGGCACATACCTTCAATGTCAACGAGGATTTGTCAAGACATTGTCAAGCAACACGAATCTGCAAGAATACCGTTCTTCTGAAATAATATCTCTTGATATCGAATCATGACGTTTAGACACCCAAAACTCGAAACAGAAGGATTTGGTGATCTGTTACAATCTCGTTAACATGGGAGCGGAAGGGACCTCAGTGACTCACTGGATCCATAGATTTGCGCCATTTGCCGTCATCCAATGACTTACCAAAATGACTTACCAAAAATTAGGCTTTCATTGATGACTTTGCCCAAGACCAACCATCATTCATCGTGAGATCATTTCAGTTCCGTATAGAATTGTAGCAGCCAAAGCTTTTAAACACAGCTCTCACCAAATTGAGGACAACAACAAATCACCAATTCGGTGTCGCTCACTGATATGTGGGTATCAGTGAAAACACAATACACTTCTGTTCTGCAAACATGTTGCCAGAACAAAGGACATGTTCCAATGTAAACAGCTACAATGGTCAATATCCAAAAGGTGGCCAAATACCTGCGCCTACTGGGGTTCGCCAACTTCCAAGTGTTCAATTAAATAAACAACTATGAATCCATTTTGTCTAATGAAATGTCCAACTTTAGTAACTGCCATTTAAAGCATAGGGGTTCCACTTTTTTCACAACATCTTCCACCGAATTCAAGGAAATCCCTAAAAATCCATATGTTTAACAATCGTTTCCACCAACTTCCCCCAAGCAAACAGGCTATCAGCAAACTGGGCGGCCCCCACGAACTTCCGGAGACTGCGCAGGATTCCAGGCTCCAGAATGCGCTCCTTGTGGATTCTAAGCAGCTTAGTGGTGGTTTACTGAGGATTTCATGGGGATTTCGATAAGCTGTGCCTGGTGCTTCACCCTTCCTATGTTGCTTGCAGCGAAGTGCTGACGGTCACTTATGTCCCCTTGCTCAGTTATCCCTTTCATGACATGGTTAAACCTCCACTTTCTAATCACTTGTGCATACTATACAAATGCCGCTCGTTCAAGTAGTAGTCTCATTTTATGAACAAACTTTCATCCGGGTTGGAGGGATGAAAATGAAATGAGCTGGAAACCACAGTCCATTCATCATTCCTACATAGTTTTAGCTGCTCTGGAAAAAACAGTTGCCTAGCATATCTTCTCACCTATATAGCAAGAAAAGCATCGACTGACAACCTCCGAATTCAAACATGACTGGCTCGGAAATCCTTAAGCAAAATGGAGGTTTTAATATCAGAATCTTCCAACTGGATGGGGTATTTTCCAGCAAGCCATGTTTCACCATGTTATATGTGGTGGTTTTGTTTCACCCCATGGTATGTATGTATGTATGTATATATATATATATATGATTGTATGTAAGTAGTGCAGGTTCATAAATCAAGATATAGTTGTTAACCAACTTGCCACACCAAGATTTACCCGTATCATGATTATTCTTTCTTTGGCCATGAGGACGCAACAAATATCATCCAGATTCTTGGCTGCTCCTATCTTCTTGGTCAAAAGTCTGATGCGTATATTTCGCCAATACTTGTGATTATTGTGATTCAAATCCCGATTGGTTGAGATCTCTCTAACACCATCATCAGTATTATGCTCATTGGTTGAAATCCCAGAATGTGGTAAAACCAACAATGACACCTCCCCAGTATTACTGCAAATCCTCCCCAGTATTACTGCAAATGGTTGGTATAAGTTACAAATTAAATTATCCGTCCCGGGAAGAGCTGCGATGATATGGCCATGACCAAGGCGAAGTCGACGAGGCGTAGACCGGCGCGCAGAAAATTGAGGGTCCACTATTGAGTTCCCTTCATTACATGGAGGTTTCCAATCCATGGTACCCCTATATCATCCATTTTAATAGGATTGTCCATTATAAACCACCCATTTTGGGGTACCATTCATGGAAACAGATACAGACCTTCCCAAACCACCCGTACCCACCGCCTCTTTCACTGTCTTCAGGCGCAAAAAGGGATGCTCTAACCTTGGCTGCGTTCTGTTTTCCGGTCGTTTCATCGCTTACCCTCCGGTAATCAAACATGGTATTGGAAAATCTCTACAAATAGTTACAAATGGAGGCATTCATGGGAAAAGCATCGACAAATGGCATCAAATGGGGAGTTGTCCATTGCTCATGATTACCAGACAGTAAGCCTTTTTTCTCGCTCAGATTGCCTGGTAATGTCAATTTCAATAATCAGTCGGCATTTGAGATGATTTTCCCTTCCCATGGTTGGGAGTAAAAAAACAAATTGCAATGGGTCCATGCTGACCCCCCCAACCAGTTTTTTTTCAGATGAAATCCGCGCTCTGTGTGATTGAAGCCTCATGGGGTAAACCCTTACTGCTGCGTATGGAGATTTGCCATCAAAATGTTCCAAGAATCGTCACATTGATCCAGATCCTTTCAGTAAGTTTCCGCCTTTCGACCCCATTTCAAAAAATCGTGGCTCTGTCGTCCGAGCGTTGGGACGCTGGGCAAGAATTTGGCAGAGTAGATTCTGTGACAATCTGGGGCCCCGAAGAAAATGTAGGTGAGCTGGTTTATACCTTCAACATCCTTCAAGAATCAAGATTTGGGCTGGATGCATCACTCCAGTTGGGAGAAACTCAGCCAAATCATAACTCTCAGGGGGGGGGCCACATTGTGGTAATCCAACAATTTTTGAGTTGGTTAGGCTATTACACTCCGGCAATCAAGCATGGCAATGGAAAATCCTCCATGTATGATTTTCCAATGAAGACCCCTTCATTTATAAGGGACTTCTCATGTTTGATTGCCGGAGTGTCTATCCCAGTTAAAATGACACTATTGAAGTACAAAATTGTTCTCCAAAGGTTTAACCAAGCTTAGATCTTAGATCCCCTCGTCAGCAGTGTTCGAAACCCTGTCATTCCATGCCAGGCTGTTCCTAGTTCAAGGACAGGACAATAACCCCCAAACTGATCATCAACCCACCCATTACCAAATGATATTTCCATAATATGTCCATATTGTTGTTGGTGACCCTTGGAGCCCCAAATCATGGTTCAATCCGTTCAATCCTCACAAATCACCAAGCAACTTTGTTTTGGTGGGTTAGCTTGGGTTATCCATTAAAATCCCCATGTTGCTGATGGTTTAAAAAAAAATACAGTATGATATACATTATATGTATGTATAAATATGTATATATATATATATATGTATGTGTACATACACATATACATATACACATATGTAAATATATATATATACACATGTATGTATACATATATACATAAATATATATATATATATATTAGATAAGCTCTAAATCCCTATACATGGTTCATGGTTCAAGAGCCTCTAACCACTGTTTAATCCCCATTGAATAAGCAACAGGGCTGGTGTATGCTGCGCTCACCTTGCCGCCCGAGCTACGCTTCCTTGGCGCTCAGTCGACAGCTGGCGTCCACGAAGAGTTTCTGTGGCAATCGCGCAGTGCATGGCGGTAGGAAAGTCGGGATATGTAGAGATAGCTGCAATCACAGCCATAACAAAATATGGGGAGATAATGGAACATAATGGAATATACAATGGGAAATGATGGAATATAGTGGGATAGATCGAACACAATGGAATGAATATACATATGTAATGGGATCTGATGGTATATACTGGGAATGTGACTACAAATATTAAAACGTGTATATGATATTCATATATACATATATAATTATATATATACATAACAACCCCAGCTATAGATAAACAAATTGGAATTCTGGAAATCAATGATTCCAAGAACAACTTCTCCACTCTTTTTGGGGATCCCTGAAAAAAAAGGACAACCATAATAACATACCATAGACCATAGCCATGATACCTAACTCTTGATTCTAAATCTCAACGCACCTACAAACACCTCGCAAGGTATACAAACTTATGTATCTCTTTGGTATTTCTCTGACTGGAGATGTGGTAAACCCAATAAGGCAAGCCCCGATTTTGCGGGAAGCTTTGAAAGGCTCATCCTAAAGGCTCCAGGGCCAGGGGAAGGACTGACACGAATGCGATATTCTGGAAGATGTGGAGTTTTTGCCTGGTAAATTCAAACATCAACCATGCGTTCTGACAGTTGCTAATCCTTTACAGTTTCCATGGATTGGATGCAGGGAAAAATCCACCGGACAATTCTTTTTTGTCTATGTAATATATATATATATTAAAGTATATATATATATATATGTATATGCATATTACCTCCAAAATGTGAGGTTTTCTTGCAAACCTCCCCCTAAAAGCAATTCTAGGACACTTGTCGTATTGCTTTGAAAGTGGCCATGATCCAATGGAGATGTTAGATGGTTGACAAACCATACCCCGTACTACTCAATCTTATGACTTCGATTTGTTCATTGGATTGGTCTAAGGGAAAATCTTAACCGGAAACCATGGTTTTTACCATCAAATATAGAGGTTTCCTGTAAATTTTCCCTTAAACCAATCCAATGATTTGTGCAGAAATCGGTTATACCGTTGTACTGCTGTTAGTTATACCCCAAAAAAACATCCCTAAACTGGCAATTTCAACGGGCACATGATGTTGACCTGTGATTTTTGTGGTCTTATAATTTCAAAAAGAAACAATGAATGTAGAAAAAATGTACGAGCCTTTATAAATCTTAAATCTGCTAAAATGGGATTACTCTCCAGTAAACTTATTGAAAATGGCCATTTATAGTGGATTTTCCCATAAAAAATAGTGATTTTCCATAGTTATGTTAGTTTACCAGAGGGTACAACCCTGATGAATAACCACTGGTTTTGAGATGTTGGACAATGATCCAACTGAGATGATATGCAAAACCTGCCAAGATACCCTATATAGCCTACGCAACAGTACAAAGACATGCGAACTAGGTTGCACATGTTGTACATAGATGCCCTAGGCACATACATGTCATTATGGACTATGTTTGTGTGCAAAGTTTTACTCAGTCACTTTGTATCACCTTCGGTAGGAGGAAGAACCTTCTGCAAGCATTGCAGGATCGACTGTACCCCTATGATCTCCCATATACTATATGTCCTTTGCTATTTTGTCCTCAGATAGCCCCAAAATGGGAATCATTCGTACGATCTTGCCAAAATATCTAGAAAAAAATGTGAGAGAAAAACAAAATTCAGCTTTCAAACCTCAAGATAATATTGTTTTTAATCCTAATGTATCCCCAGTATATATCCATACAAATCAATAAAACCAGTTTATTTCATTTTGTTTCTACCTAGGCCCTCCAAGTACCCATACACATGGTGTCTTACTCAATCTTGACTCAACAGTATGTCGTTGGGGTACCACTGGAGGGTCTAGATATCTCAAAGTAACTCCCCATAATCCATAACGTTAAGTTAGTATTAATAATGACCCCGTATTAAACATCCGCCAGATGCCCAATTTTTTGGGGGAATACTACTTTGGGTATGTCCACCCCTATTCATCAACAGTAGGTGGTCACCCCCTATTAATCATCCCCCTTCTGAAAAATCCTAGTTTTTGTGGTGGTGAAAAAGCTCATGGCTGCAATGTCATGGCTGCTCATGGGTGGTGCCCCCATCAGGTTCTCATGCTTCATCACTGGTAAATCTAATGTTTCCCTGAGATTTAGTAACTTAGTATGAGAAAATCCTATGGGGAAAGATGGAAAAAAACCAATGGGAAACCATCAGATTCCTATGGGGGAAGATTAGGAAATCAATCGGAAACCTTAAATCCATATGGGGTAGAGTAAGATGAAAACCAATGGGAAACCATCAGATTCCTGTGGAGTCCAGTAGATTTAACAGGAAATCAAATTGATTTCAATTGATTTCAATTGATTTCAATTGAAGTCCCATTTTTGTTTTTGAGGCTTTATTAATTGGGGGGGTTACCTTCTCCAGGTGTACCTTCTGGGGGGGGGGTTATTAACACGAACTTGACATTATGGAGGTTTCCATACATGGGGGTTCTCGTGTCCATGTTAATAGGATTTTTCGTGATTTTCCATTATAAACCATCCATTTTGGAGTATCCACATCTTAGGAAACCTCCATGTCGTCTTCCGTTGCAAGATCGGCCTGGACGAAGTCTTTGGCTTGTGGCGACAGCGCCAGGAAACGCCTTGGAAGCTTCAACTCAGATCCGTGACGGTACCGGTACAAGTGGGGCCATCAAAAATAATATACCCGATGGTAAATTAACATAGACCCTGATAATACGCCATTTCTTGTGGAAGGTAATCTTCCAACCCCTATCTGGCAGGGTCTATGTTAATTTACTGGAGGGTAATACATTCCCAGTATATTCCATTGTTTTGATGCCAAATGTGGATTAGCCAATGCTATAACCATTTAATGATGGGATTGGCCAATGATACTGAAAACATGTAAAATATTCACCAAATCTAGGCATAAATCTAGACATGAATGAAGGTAAAGAATAGTGAAAGTAAACTCTAATTCATTGTTTGGCTGTATGATGATTGATGGCAAAATAGGTTTCAAATGAACCTACATAATTGATACATGCGTATATCTATACATACTGTGTAGCACGTTATACGCAACATATGTATAGATATGATGACTTAATATACAAATTTTGCACATGCACCAACATCCAGCCAGCATCTGGATACATCTGCATCAATGTCCTGATGGGCGCAAAGGTGGTCCAATCGAGGCATCTTGGCGGTGGTGCGTCCGGGGAGTGCTTTCACCACTGCAGGTGAAAGCTTGGCCTTCGCATGCGCTCCATCTGAGGAACTTGCGACGGACTTGGATGCCCAGTGGGGAAGCGACCATGGTGGTTGCTGAAAAATTCATGGTCCCTTTGCACTGCCCAAATATGCATCACAACATCTGAATACCAGGAAGGACTTTTGCACGCACCAAAGAACATCACCATCCGCTGCAGGCAGTTCCTGCTGTTCCTCCTGAAGGCAGAGTTGTCAAACTTGACCTGTGATCTTGGAAATCACTGAAGCATGATGATATAAAAAGTACGAGTACTGGGAAGACATTTCAAAGAACCAAATATCTAGGTTTGGGCTGGGTTGGAGTCAATAAATTGAACACAAGACCTCCTGATGTTCAATATTACCATATTGAATATTAGACATCGAATTATTTTTTACTCACTGTAAGGCTTTCTGAATCTTTGAGGATATTCAAAGAGCAACCTGTCCGAAGGATCAGGCACCTGGTTTGAAGTGAGGTGTCATACAATGAAGCAGCTTTGTCCACGCCATGTACATCCAAACGCACCTTCTGACCAGATCCAACTGGTACAACAACTGAACAACAATTGGAAACCACACAATTTCTGTCTACTTGGCGGAGCGGCGGGAGCGGGAGCGGGGGGAGCCATCGGAGAAAGGGCGACACATTGGGAATCCTACACTTGGATATTCATCATCAAAATGGTGAACACCGCCTAGGCTGTGAGAGCTGACATGGGTGAGGGGCGGGCTGCCCAAACTGGAGTTAGTGAACTGCTGCCTGGTTAATTCATGGTGATGAAGGCCCAACTTGGAAGAAAAGTGGTTTCATGGTGACATCTGTTCAGAGTGCCGGCTTTCTGGATGAACGGAGGCGTGAGCGTTTCAGAGTGGTTTTGCTCAATGTGAAAAGTGACGCACCCTACTTGACCAAAGTGGGCAGATTCTACAGGTCCTACAACACTACAGCCAAAAGAGGTGAAGAAAGGAGTCAACCAAAAGGAGTTTGCCCATACTGTCTTGCAGGTCAGCATGATTTCCCTGCAGAGGACATTGCAACAACAGCTCCCTAGTGGTTGCCAACTGTTGGGGTCAAATTTCCTTGGGTGAAGGAACCAAGTTTGATTACCCGATTGATTCATGATCGTGGAGACCCAGCTTCGTTTTTCCGGAGTGATATTTGGCATGTTGTGCATTTGGGTTTTGGCCGCAGTTGGGTGGCCAGTGTGATTCAGCTTGTGCTGCCCCAGCTACAACAATGTTCAAACCTGGAAGAGAAATGGGAATACCTCACCTCTGAGTATCATTCTTGGTGTACAGGGAACAGGCGACAAAGTCACATCAACAAGATCACACCTTACCTCATGTCATATGGGGATGGGAGTGGTGCTATGGGAAACTGGCACAAGGGTGCTCTCAGAAGCAACTTCATGCAGTGGCTTGTTGATCTTTTGGGAAATGTTCCTCCTGACCCCAATGGTTTGTTGACATGATGTCGTGTGGTGACTACAGGGCGGGTGCCTTCCAGAGCAAGAGTGTACCTTTGTTTCAACGCAGGGCCTAGAGTTTTTGAGGGCCTACACTGCCTTGGCTGAAGATGATTTTTCGAGCTGGAAAGCAATGGTGCTTCCCCTTGTACCCAAAACTACACATCTTCCATCACATCATGTTGGAAGCAAAGTTCAAAGGGGAACGTGTGCATACATGTTGCAACCCAATGATGTTTGGGACTCAAATGGATGAAGATGTGGTGGGAAAAACTTCCCGCCTATCAAGAAGAGTAAATATTAGGAAATGGTATTTAGTTGCAGCCTATACTGCCTTTGCAAAGGCTGGGTTGCTTAGCTAGAGAAACGGTGCTGTTCGCTGGGTCCACAGGGATTGGGTTCCGTATTGTTAGCTGTTGGAGCAACTTGGGACTAGTTTAAAAAAAAAAACTTGCTGAACTGTGGATTGACTACCATCGTAGTTAAACATTTGGTACTATCACATTTATCATACAAAGTAATGGATGTGCTGTTACTATACCATACTATACCCACCACTAGTTTTCAGTCATGTCACGTCAATTAGAATACCAATTCACCAACTGGGGGGTTCATTTGTGCATGGGGAGTCCAAAAAAAAATCACCATATGTCACCATGCTTGTTTCAATACTACGTCATGATCAAATGACTTGGAGGATTTGGGAGTGCCCCTACTATGAATTAGGACCCCCCCCCAACTGGACTAACTGACGTTGCCCCATCCACGAGCCCCCCATCGTTGACGCAAACGCTCCGTGTTCCCGGCTGCGACCAATGCGGCTGCTTCGCCCGGATCTTGGTCAAGACCTTAGCAGTTTTATTCGACCAACCCAAAAGGATGTTTCTTAAAATGTGGGATCTACAAAACCATAGGTTTCAATACTAAAATTGTCTAATTTTGGATTATGTTTTGCTTATTTTTGGAGTACCCCTAGTTTAAGAAACCAACAAATGAGGAAAAGCCAACCTGGTGCGGAAGAAAACGATGCAAGAAAAACGCTGGGCTCATCAAGTAACATATGCTCCCTGTATGGAATATTCATCCAATGGCGCTATTTATGGAGGATTTACCATCTACAAAGGTTCCTGTTTGAATGTGAATATTTACTTATATTTGCTCATCCAATGGGGATATTTAGTTGGCATATGATGGTACATTTGCTAATATAGGATTTTACCGATGGGGATATTTGGTTGGTGTATTTACTAACCCAAATGCTCCAATGCATGGAATATCTACCATCATTTCCCCAAACGGTTCAAACACAGGCAAATATACCATGCATGGAGCATCATTGAGCACACAGGACTATATTTCTGTATTCATCTATTTTATTTACCTATCTTTTGTCATTGTTGATCTACCTATCCTTCTATCTAGCTAGCTATCTAGATGCTGATCGATCGATCTACATGTGCTGTATCCAGTGGGATTATTACATTAATTAAATCAGTCATTATGACTCTAAACTTCAAAGTATACCTTGGATTCGGGACGCCACGTCTACAAAACATGATACCACCAACTTGTAATACATAGTGAAATCAAGCGGAACATTAATATTTTGTTTTTGTTTCCCGTCCAAGATAAACCTGCGAGAGCGTCATAGGGCTCACCAAAGGTCACCAACATACCATCCCCACGTGAGCCATGAAAAATAGCCCCCGTTTTACCATCTCATTATACTAGTTGGTTGATAGGTTTCGCCAGGATGGGTTAGCTCAGAAGGCACAAAAACCCAGCTAGTACAACAGTTTACAACAACCAATCAACAACGGTATTTCATGGTATTTCTATTCTGGCTCACGTGGTGCGACACGTCTTTTCTGCAACACACTGTCGCTCGGTGCGTGAGCGTTTCGGCCGTGCAGAGATGCGCAATCCGCACGTAGGGCCACTTGCTCGGATGGGGCCCATAAGGACGTCTTATGGTCTCCTTACAAAAATCTTTAGCATCGTAACTGAAATGACTGATCCAGGAGTCCCAGGAGAAGCAGAAACAGGCTCCTGGACGGCTCGGCACACCACAACTGCTCTCGAGCGTCGAAGTTAGAACAGTCCTGGGGAGTTTACATTCTTTGAGAGCGGCAATTTCGGCAATTTGACAGTTACTCTAAAGCTTTACCCTGAAAGTCAAATGACAGTTGTAGTGATAATCCCCCATGAACCCAAGGGCAATCTATGAGTCCCTGGACATCACAGTCATATCGCTTACTGCAGGGCACAACAAAGTCATAACAAGTTTGAGGAGGAGTAAGCAACTTGTAACATGTGTACATGTGTGGTTATGTCACATCTTTGTGTACAGATTCTGGGATTCCTGATTTGCTTGGGTCATGTTGGGTCAGCATCTATCTTGGTGGCGAAACCCCGGCATGCCCCGTTTTGACTAGCCAACATCCCCCTGTTGGTTGTTGTGAAACTCGATTAGTTTGATGCATAAACACCCACGTTCACTGCATACTGCATGATTCCTCACCACTGTTGGTCAAATCATGTCAAATCATGTCAAATCCTTGCTTTCTTTTGCTGGAAACCTAACTTCTGTGGTGGAAATGCCACTGACCCAATCGGTCGAGCTGAATTGTTCTCATTCACCAGCCAGAAATAAGATATTTCTTCGGGGGCTCCCTCCCATCTTTACCGTCAGTATATACCTTTCAGCCAGAAACGTAGAATTGCAATCTTTGGGGGGCTCCATGCTACCAGCAGTATCACGTTCAGCCAAAATTGTAACATATGAGTTATTCAAATGTACCCTCGGGTAATCAAACATAACAATTGGAAATCCCCTATAAATGGAGGTGATAATGGGAAAATCATCTACAAATGATGGATTTTCCATTGCCACGTTTGAGTATTCAAATGTACTTCTTCGGTGTGCCTTTCACTTTCAGTCAGAATTCATAAAATTCATCTCGCGCGCGGAGGCGCAGCGTTTTAACGGATGGTCTTTTTGAGCGAAGTTTGCGTTGCAGCGGTCTGAAAAAGGCCTTGGAACATAAAATTGCTGTCCAACCTGTGGGTGACCCAGGAATATTGGAAATGGTTACAACGGTTACAGGTTTCAAAGTCCTGAAACAAGCGAATGTAGCATCAAACACACATGTTGTTACTTCTTTTTCTCCTGCAGTATGTGGTCAAATTATATAACACAAAACAAAGAATAATTTAGCGAATGGTTTGGCACCCCCGGAATCGCCTCAGTGGGCTAGTTACTAGCTAGTTCACCCCTTAGTTCGCTGGGACATTGCCCCTTCTTACCCGATCGAACCAGCTGGGATTCACCGTGAACTGGTGGATTTCATGCTAGGATTTTCTGAGATGAGTGAGAATTGCCTGGGGATTGTCCTCCAGAGTTTGAACGGGTGGATTTCGTGACGGAAATTCGCTCATGATCCATCGATCCATCGTTCTCGCTGTGAGCTTTGGGACTGTTCGTCCCAGCCAAGAGCATCGTCAGACTGGAGGGATTTCTTCGGATTCATCCAGTTTCTCACCATGGTTTTTTGGCCGATTTTCTATGGAAAACATAAGAACCTGCATGCTGAAAACTTGTCTTGCAAAAATAGATGAAAACACCAGTTTAGTTTGGATCCCAGGTATGGGAAAAAACACAGCTTTGTTAGGTGCTCAACTACCATCCAAGGTTCAGCCAATTTTTTCTGGAAAGCTATGGGCAACGCAGGAGTTGAACATGTCGACATCCCTGAAATGGGAGGGGTCCAACTCCAAGAGGGGTTGATATGCGACCTTATACGTCGGCACGTTTCCTGTTTTTTTCGGGATCTGCTGCTTTAAATCTTAGTAATTTGCTGCCCAAATCCCATTCTTTATGGCTGTGGTCCGGTCAATTGGCATGTTTGCTGCTTCTCTTCCAGATGTGTTTTTTTACAATCAATGTCAACCAGCTAGTTGATTTAATCGATACCAATCTGTCACCAAGAAAGGAAGGATGAATTTCCACTTTTCCAGCCGCTCCAAATGCCGGTGGCAGAAGCAACGACTTTGGGCGCCAAAGCCCTTTAAAAAGCCTCTGCAAAATGAGTTCCGACCAGAGCTTCAAAAATGGTGGCTCATTGGGTGTTTGTTGTGAACATTGAGACAACAAAGAAAGGGTTTCTACTTGGGTTTCTAACATCTAAAGAAAAATTGGGTCGGGTGATGGTCTGAGTTTTTTGGTGTTTTAATGAGTTCAGACAGGAATGGGCTTCGAAATCATGAAGAATATCTCAAATATTCAAAACAAAATAATGATTGAACAAGTTTCATAGAGTGTGGATAGTATCATATACAGTAGATCGATCTTTCCAAGATGTGAGAAAACGGTTTTCTGCGCCCCAGTTTGGTTCGAAGTTTGAAGTGATACTGATATTATGACCCGACAATGCACGAGGTCCGACCTGGAGTATATAAAACAATGGGAAATACAAAATCCAGAAAACCAATCAGTACATGATCGAGGGTAATACAACATTATCCAAAATATTATCCAATCATAATCCAATCAAAATCCAACTAATGATTGTTAAAATACCTTCTTAGATTATGATTGGATAACAACATGATCCAATCATTATCCAATCATATAATCTACATAATTCACTCGAAGGTACTACAAGGTCATACAGAATGCGCAATCAACATGATGAATTTTGCTCCAACTACTACTCCGGACTCAGTCATCCAATCATCGCAGCTTTTTTTCTCTGATGGCCAGGTGAGTAAACGGTGCGCTTTGATGTGAAGAAATGCAACAGGATGGTAGGTCTGAAAGGAACAAGCAAAATCAAACCAGTTAAACAAATCTGACAAGCGTATCAAACACAGACAAAACAAAAAACAATACAAAAAAAAACAAACAAAACACAACAAAAGACATAAAACCAACAAAACAAACAAAACAAAACACAACACAAAAACAATCAATCAATCAATCAATCAATCAATCAATCAAATAACAACCATGGAACAAACAAAACAACACGTCCCCTGTATCCCCCGTTTTGCTCTATACAGTAAATGAAACTAGCCATGCAACAATACGGAATCAGCAACCCAGCCGAACGAGTCCACCATTCACGAAGTTGAAGGAGTTCTCATCCACCGAATCTCACAGCGCGCTGAAGCAGCGAACGGTTGGTGCTGCAGTTAACGTTACAACCACGTACATGGGCTGTGCAAGCGATCCCGCCAGAGCTTGAGAGTTTCGACACGGCCGCAGCTGTTGTAGCTCTCAAACTCATACGGTGGTCTAGAATAGAATTCTATGATTTGGCATCAGTGCAGTGGTTCCCAACTTTCGCAGTGTTTTGGATGAGTTGGAGCCTGCGCTTCCGTCGCAAAGCGCAGTGCCTCACTGCTACATGTGGCGATGAAACAATCTGAAACCCCAGAATAAGCATGCAAATGTTCCGTCAAGTCATCTCAAACCAGACATTTCCCATCGAATCCAACAAGGGGAATCTCCCATGGCAACGCTCCCTCCCAACTGAACCTGCGATTCGGAATGAGTGGTGCGTCAAATTTGCCAATCTCTAAATGGAAACGCTTGTCTTCCTTCAAGAATCAAGACTCCTAGACCCTCCAAGTGTTTAGTACTTTTAATTACCATGTTCTTGGGGTACTTGGAGGGTCTAGGCTCTTCTTTTTTCAACGTTCCCGCTCATGAATTGTGGTAGGAGTCAAGGTAATTTGGCACAAGGGCAAATCAAACTTTAGCATCTGACTTATACCTTGAAGATCATCACTCAGTGAACCGACGATGATCGTTCATCATGGTGTTGGAATATTAAATTGGTTGTTTCCTGGCTTTTGGGCGGCCAGCAACGGAATCTGAACCCGTCTGCACTGAGATAGCTCTGCAATTAAAAGTAGGAAGCAGCTAAAAGCAGAATGGTACTGCAGGCTTGCGCTGTCTTACCAATGCTTTGGACCATACATCCAGTAGTGTTGCCTTGCGAGGCATCGAAGTGGGGAGAGCGTCCCAAATGGGCATGTTCAACGAAAAAAACAAATGAAGCAATCTTGATACCCTGCTAGTTTTGAAAGCTGGCTAGCAATTCAACCATTTCCGGGACGTTCAACTGTGTATATGTATATACAGTGTATATATATATATATATACACGTGCAAATACACACATGTGTGTGTGTGTCTGAAAATGGAGTATATGTATATATATATACACATACACCAAATAATGTATATAGTCACATAGTCCTTTTCATACAGAAACAACATGGGAAAATGATGTTGAGAGACCTTATTTTCAGACAAAGCCATATGGATTATCAAAAGGATAATCATGGATCTTATAGATTTATAAATGGAACCATTGTTGAAAATAAATGATGAGCCCAAAAAAGAGCAGAACATATGAGGTCTTTAAACAATGTCATTCAATTCTCATGAAATTACTGTATAGTTATTCTCTTAGTTAGCTTCCACTTTGTCCCCAAAAATATCCCCATTATATCCCTATTTTATCGTTTAATCAACACACCACCGTTAAAACATAAAAAAAAAAAAAAAAAACATTGTATCACAATCAATATTCCACTAATATCCGATTACTATCCAGATATATTCCTATGAACACAGGTAAAATCCCATCAAATTCCCAGATCTAATCCCATGAAAACACAATGTGTTCATTGTTAACCATCCTTTTTTTCATGGTTAAACCACCATGTTTCATCATTTTTTTTGGTATATCACCATCTATATCTGCCAAGGTACCAGGCAACGGCACGGATCTGGCAGGTCTCCCAAAAGAGTGCGCCCGTTGGCACCTCACCACGGCTGCCCAGGCCGGCTGCTAAACGGCCCGGCCCAAGGATGAAAATTGCCATGGCCATGGTGAGGGGGAACACATCTCCCATGGGACAAAAATCCCATAATCATTGGATTGGTTACCCCTCTATTTAATTGGAAAATCCATGGTTTCCCGCAAAGTTTGCCATAAACCAATCCAATGACATAAAGCACCGAATTACTGGCACTTACTCACCCAACTACCCCACGGATCCGATTTTCGGAATGAACCACCAAGGGGTGGCTACGCCGAAGTGTTTATATGGTGGTTTATGATTGCAATCAACTATTGTGACATAACCCCAAAGGGAAATTGGAATTAGAGTTTCTAACTTGTCAAGTACTACCCATCAAAACTGGGGCAGATTCACCCTACTTGGAACCTCATCCACAGCCCAAAATCGTAGATCGTCCCTGGAATCATCCGTGAATTCTCCCCACGGATTCCGGGTGATGATCCACCAAGTACCTGGATATGGATCTCTTAAAAAACATAGGGTACCTAAATCCCCTGGTTCATCACCTATTAAATCAGATTAAATCCCTTTATGAATTTTTGGCTATTTGAAGGTTAACACCCCCAGTTTCAGACACCAGCCATATGAATGGAGTATGAATGGAATATGACCCTCTGGTAATCAAACGTGGCGTGCTGGAAAATCCACCATTTACATGATAGTTTTCGCAGCTAGAAACCTCCATTTGTAGAGGCGTTTCCATTGCCACGTTTTATTACCAGAGTCTAATGAATATAACATGGGGATAGCCTCTGGTAGTTTCACATAGCTATTGAACATGGCCATTTCTAGTTGATTTCCCTATCAAAAATGGTGATTGTCCATACCTATGTTAGTTTACCAGATGGGATAAAATGAGGATTTCACCCACATAAGGCCTAAGGCCTGTTCACCTCTTCCACTTCTCGGTCCCCCCACGATCACAGTTCCCAGGAAGACCCAGGTGGCGTTGGCTGTGCCTCACGGATATCGGGGACCTCATCCCACTGCTTGGTGCTGTGAATTTCAGAAATATAGCTATTGGTCACCTAGGATGCTCCTCCCAAGTAGGATGGATGTGCAATGTGTATTTTTATTAATATATATATATATATATATATTTATAGGATTATATATGCAAAACTACCAAATCAGTTTTGAAGTAAAGACATGTACTAGTTAAAACATACTCCCAAAGTCCCACATTTGCCCAACTGTACAGAGTCTTGCGCACAGTCAACATGGTTTGCAGAAGTTGCAAAAGCACCTGCTATTCAATGCTAGTTACTAACAACTATGTATATATATATATAAATATGGATATGAATATGTACACATGTACATAGACATGTATATATGTGAATGGATACAGGTCTGGTACCTCACCGTGTAGACCTAGTATGCCTCAAAGATGTTCAAACCCAATGCAGCAGCTCAACGACCAACGGTCTGTT
>BGPT01002828.1:14490-45836 GCA_003297045.1 Symbiodinium sp. clade C Y103 | reverse complement strand
CCCTTCCTTTCCAAACAAGCTCCACAGCACAGGGCTCTTCCTTTCCACACCAAGCTCACAACACAGGGCCTTTCCTTTCCAAACAAGCTCCACAGCACAAGGCTCTTCCTTTCCACAGCAAGCTCACAACACAGGGCCCTTCCTTTCCAAACAATCCCCACAGCACAGGGCTCTTCCTTTCCACACCAAGCTCAAAACACAGGGCCCTTCCTTTCCAAACAAGCTCCACAGCACAGGGCTCTTCCTTTCCAACCAAGCTCCACAACACAGGGCCCTTCCTTTTCAACAAGCTCCACAGCACAGGGCTCTTCCTTNCTCTTCCTTTCCACACCAAGCTCACAACACAGGGCCCTTCCTTTCCAAACAAGCTCCACAGCACAAGGCTCTTCCTTTCCACACCAAGCTCACAACACACGGCAATGAGCGAGCTCAGAACGTGCTGGTTATGTGCTTCCCATCCTGATAGGACATCGTCCATCGTCAGCAGGGTCGCCCCCTGCTGGGGAAAGATGCCATAAGGAGGTGCATAACCAACAGCCGGGAGCCCTTTAACCAAGCCATATGGTAAGCCGGTGTCTGCCCATGAGGTCAACACCATCAGGAGGGCCAAGAGGCCAATGTCACGGTGTCTGACGACTTGATGGATGGCTGGCTCCTGGAAGTGATGCAGGTGGAGGGTCACCCCGCCAACGCCGCTTCAACTCCCTAAGGGCCCCTGTCGCCAGGTCCGCAGGGCAGAAGCACCAGGTGCGTAGGCCGCTGCAGCGAATCGCACGTCGGCGCCTGCCACTGGAATCCCTTCGTGAGGCAATGGCAGCTGTGCTCTCTCCAGGGCTCGAGCAAAGTGTTCATCGGGGAGAGGTTGAATGGCGTCACCACCCCTACTTGTAGACCATCCTCAATCCTGGCAGTCGCACCAGTCCTGAGGGCAGAGTCCATCCTGCCTCCCCATTAGCTGGCCAACCTGGGTATGAGCACAGGGGGGGGGCTGTTAATGAGGTCCTCCACCATGGCGAACTTGAAGCTTTGGAACCAATCCCCAGGGAAGTCATCACTACCACTGGCAGGGCCATGGCGCGTGGCACGGCATGAAGAGCATGGAGCAGCTGCACTGTGCGACTCCAATTGCCTGTGGTACCCCTCTGGTCAGGCTGAGCCCCGGGGCTGTGGCATGAAAGTAGAGGCCAATCAAGATGCCGGCTTCACACAAATGCTGCAATGGGCAATCACAGAAGGTGCAAACCCTGGAGCGGGCAGTGTGACAGGTTCGAAGTGCGCACATGGATGATGGACCTGCCCAGCCATTCACTAGCTTCGCAGCTGTGGCGTGGAGTCCATGGAGAAGCCCATTTGGTGGTAGTAAGGCGATGTTGAAAGCTCCCGCGCCCCACATATACAGGTAGCCTGGCTTCAAGGTGTCCTTGGCTTGCAAGGCTGGCTCCAGAGGGTTGCGCACCGGTAACCCCTGGGCTGCCATGGGGGCCATAGCCCACTCCCGCAAAGCCCGCGGGCCCAGTGCTCGCGGCGCCCAGTGGCACAGAAAGGTGGCATGCGCAAGGTGGCTAGGCCACAGCGAACAGCCCACCAGCTGGGTGACACAGCAATGGCATATAGGCCAATGTGGCTGTGTACTCCGCCTCCTCTTTAGAGGGATACACTCGACGGCCCTCAGAGGTGTAGGGGGTCCATTCCTCAGGGTCATGGATGTGGTGACATGCTGCGACCGGCCACTGCTTGATCTCTTCGATATTGTGGCGCAGCAGCTGCTGCTTGCAACGTGCTCCACCCAAGGTGCATGCAGCGTAAGCTGTCTCCATCCAATCCCCTGACTCCCATAGTCGCACCTCGGCTGTGGACCGCCAGTGCAACGACCGCGCAAGGTTTTGACGCGCGCTGCCACCTCCACGTTGGCTGAGCTTATGAATTTCCTGGAGGACATAGTTGCATGCTTGGTTGTCGGTGACCACGCATTGTGCAGGGGCAGCAGCTGTGAAGATCACCTCTTCAAGCTGAGCGCTGAGGGACGCTTGCCTCGCTGGATTAGCCAAATCATGGCTGGAGTCCAGCAGCCAATCCACTGTGATGCAGCGCCATCCACAACTGATGAACGCCCTGGTGAAAGGAGCCCCTGGTCCAGCCATGAGGTCGGCCATAAGAGGTCGCCCCTCTTGCGGCTTCACTTTTCCAGACCCAGAGGGGGCAGCCGCCTCCTCCTCTGGGGGGTGTCAACGCCGTCCTCCATTGCAAGCGGAAGCTCCATGATTGAAGGCTCCGCAAACACGATTGGCACGGAGGACTGCAGCACAGCGATGTGCTCCATTCGGGCACGGCTTGTTCTTACACCCATCTTCCTCCTCTTCCTCTTCGACGAAGAGGCTGTCCCCGACTTTCCGCTTCTTCTGGGATGTTGCCAGCTGAAACTGGAGGGATTTAACTTTCTAGACACCATACACGCACAGCATACGCTTCTGGATCTCCCTAGTCACCCTTGGAATTAGTAGTTTCTGCTGGATGCACCTCAGGGGCAAACCGCAGCTTGCATCTACGCCAGAACTGCTGTTTGGTGTCTCGGGACCTTGGACCTGTCCTGCCTTGTCACCCAAGCCCAACTTCCCTATCCATGTTTCGATAGCAGCCTCTGTCGCCCAGAGGAACCGAAACTCATGGAGATTCTCAACCCCAAGTTGAACTAAGGCATGGACAACACCCTCGTCCCACCCGAAGTTGTCACCCAACTTCTTAAGGATTTCGGGGCCCGTCCCCTTCTCAACTGCTAAAGCGGCGGGTGCGGAGACATCTTGGCAGATGAGAGATGAAAAATTGCACGCCGTTGTGGCGCGAAACACATTTGGAAGTAAAAGGTGTTAAAAACTGTCGGGTTCGGAACGTTTTTGGAAGTTGAGATGTGGAAAAAGTGCACGGCGCTGTGGCGCGAAGCGCGTTTGGAAGTAAAAAGTGTTAAAAACTGTCGGGTCCGGAACGTTTTTGGAAGTTGAGATGTGGAAAAAGTGAATGGCGCTGTGGCGCGAAGCACATTTGGAAGTAAAAAGTGTTAAAAACTGTCATTCTCGGACAACTTTTGGAAGTTGAGATGTGGAAAAAGTGCACGGCGCNAGTGTTAAAAACTGTCATTCTCGGACAACTTTTGGAAGTTGAGATGTGGAAAAAGTGCACGGCGCTGTGGCGCGAAGCACATTTGGAAGTGAAAAGTGTAAAAGCACCTGATGGTCGGACCACTTTTGCAAGTTGAGATGTCAAAAAAGTGCACGGCGCGGTGGCGCGAAGCACATTTGGAAGTGAAAATCGTAAAAACGTGAGGGTCTCGGAGCACTTTTTGACGATTCGATGGCCATCCGATGTCAAAAAAGTGCACGCCGTTGTGGCGCCAAGCACATTTGGAAGTCAAAAGTGTCAAAAACGGGGGGTGTAAGGAAATTTTGAGATGTCAGTTACCTAACTGAACTAACAACTTAACAACTTAACCGCTTAACAATTGAACAACTTAACAACTTAACAACTTAGTTAATTAGTTTGTCAGTTACTTAGTCAGTTAGTTAGTTTGTTAGTCAGCTAGTTAGTTAGTTAGTTAGTTAGTTAGTTAGTTAGGTAGTCAGTTACTCAGTTAGTCAGTTCGTCAGTTAGTTAGTTAGTTAGTTAGTTAGTTAGTTAGTTAGTTAGTGAATGAGTGAGTGAGTGACTGAGTGAGTTAGTTGGTTAGTTTGTCAGTTAGTCAGTTAGTCAACTAGTCAGTTAGTCAGTTGGTCAGTTAATCAGTTTGTTGGTTAGTTTGTCAGTTAGTTAGTTAGTCAGTTAGTCAGTTAGTCAGTTAGTCAGTTAGTCAGTTAATCAGTTAGTCAATTAGTCAGTAAGTCAGTTAGTCAGTTAGTCAGTTAGTCAGTTAGTCACTTAGTCACTTAGTCAGTTTGTCAGTTAGTCAGTTAGTCGGTTAGTCGGTTAGTCAGTTAGTCAGTTAGTCAGTTAGTCAACTAGTCGGTTAGTCAGTTAGTCAGTTAGTCAGTGCGTCAGTCAGTTAGTTAGTTAGTTTGTTAGTTAGTTAGTCAGTCAGTCAGTCAGTCAGTTAGTCAGTTAGTTAGGCAGGCAGACAGATAGACAAATAGAAAGGCCAACGCTCCAACCACCTTTTGATCCATCAGTGGATCTGCTCTGCCATCCATGACTCACAACAACGAACCTCTCCTATAGGTTTCCTATTCTGAAACTTCCGCCACCGCCTTGTGCGGTACTACTGGTATACTTACAAATGCGCTTCGCACCACAGCGCCATGCACTTTTTCGACATCTCAGCTTCCAAAAGTTGTCCGAGCGTGACAGTTTTTACCCTTTTGACTTCCAAATGTGCTTCGTGCCACAACGCCGTGCATTTTTTCGACACCGCAATTTCCAAAAGTGCTCCGAGAATGGTGTGCTTTGACACTTTTGACTTCGAAATGTGCTTTGCACCACAACGGTGTGCGCTTTTTCAACATCCCACCTTCCAAAAGTGCCCCGAATCTGTCACTTTTTCACACTTTTTACTTCCAAATGTGCTTCGCGCCACAACGGCGTGCAATTTTTCATGTCTCATCTGCCCAGATGTCTCCGCACCCGCCGCTTTAGCGAGCCTCTGCCCAACTTTCCTACCTTTTCGCGCACCTGCATCTTTTCTCTTCTGACTTTCTCCCTGTCTGAGCTCTTCACATCTTGGCTCTTCACATCTCAGCTTTTCCCTCTCTCCATATTGTCGGAAGTTTGACTTCTAAACTTCCTTCGAAAAGGAAGGAAAAGATGGCAAAAGATGAGGCGGGCTGAACAAGAATCGAAAAACAAGAGGGGAGAGACACCAAGAGATGAGCTACCATGAAATGGGCTGAAAGGAGCTGAATTAAAGAGAGCTGCGTAGAGCCGAGACACTGAGAAGAGCTGAAAAAAAAGAAGAGATCAGATGCGCAGAGAAGAGATGGGAAAAGAGCTGAGATGAGCTGAGAATAGGCAAGAAGATTCTATGAGGTGAAATGACGAAAAAAAGTTTAAAAGACCGACCTGACATGCAATAAGATGAGAATGGCTACGATGAAGTGAAATGAAATGAGCTGAGGTCAGGTGAAAATGAGACAGGATCCAGCCTTGAGTAGAAAAATGGCACGGGAATGGAAAGTCGAGAAATTTTTGCCGCGAAACGCAGAAGGCTTGAAGGCATCCTATAGGCACTGTCTTTTGTTCCGCTCAATAAGCCATAAGCGCTTCATTGTTGGAATTTCCGCCCCCGGCTTTTCGGGTACTAGTTGAATTCGAAAATCAACCCAAGTACTTAAGGGCTTCACTTATTGAAGGGCTTCAATTACTAAGTCTTTGAAAGTGTTTGAAGTATTGAAAAATTCTTGTTGTAAAGGGCTTCAAGTATGGAAACGCTTCATTGATTGAAAGGCTTGAATTATTCAAAGGCTTGAATGATTGAGAGCATTCTATTATTGAAGGTCTTCAATTTTTGCCAAGCGCCAATTATTGAAAAGCTTGAACTATTCAAGAGCTTGAAATCTTGAACGGCTTCAATTATTGAAGGGCTTCAATTATTGAAAGGCTTGAGCTAAGAGCTTGAATGATTGAAACGCTTCAATTATTGAAGAGCTTCCGATGCTGCGGAGGGCTTCAATTATTGAAGGGACCAATTATCGGCCTTCAATTTTTGAACGGCTTTGGCTATGGACAGGCTTCAAGTATGGAAGCGCTTCAATATTTGAAGGGCGGCAATTAGAAGCCGGTGCTTGATTGCGGCGCCCCATCTGGGCCTTAGCGCTTTACCCGTGGATTCCCGCAAAAAATAGCTTGTCGGAGATGTCCAAGCGCATTTCAACTGCCGCGCTCTTGGGCGGCCTAGATTAGATAGAGAGCACCAAGCATCTGACTGGCTCTTGAGGATGCCGGTGCCGCCAAGTTCCAAGGAGGCGCAAGAAACAAAACTCTCACTACTTTAACATTGAACCCCACAAGGGCGTGCCGGCTTGCGGGGGCAGGAGAGGCAGCAGCCTCGCTAACCTTGGCGCCCAGACGAAACGCAATCACCGCGTCTCGCCGCAGGAACCTGACACACTGCTGGTGAAACTGGAAGCCGCATTTCCAGTGCTCAGACTTGGCGGCAAAACCATGGGCACGGCATTGATGCCAAGCGAGAAGAAACTCACCCACGGGGTGCTCCAGAGAGACGCAGCTCTGCATCAGTATGGTCACTGGTCGCACCAGGTCCAGCTCCGCTACCAGCCCGAAACAACATTGGGCACGTGCACCCACAGCAGCAACGATTTCAACGCACTACACGAGCTAACACCTAAAACTCTACATTGATGCAAAAAAGGTCTTGAGCAGTTCGAATCTGGGGGGAAATCTATGTCGAGTCAGCCCAAGCCAACAAAGTTCCCAAGCTACCGCTACCGGCCGCAGCCCAAGCTAACAAGGGTTCTCACATGTAGAGCCAACGGTTCTGGCTGCAACCCCGACATGACATAGAGTGATATGAGGACCAGGCACGCAACCGTCTTCAAAGGAGGAAAAACCACAAACAGGCAAACCCGGTTGGGGATATGAAACTAAGCATGCCATTTTAAAGCACAAGGACTAGGGAAGCACTCAATGACATGAGCTCAAGATTAACTGCAAATATCTGAAGAGGCGCATCGTGCGCTGGTGTGCGGAACCCAGCAAAACTTCTTGCAACTTCCAGCAACCCAAGCGGCCCATAACTCCACGATGCGTCTTAGCACCTCCCAAGCGCGCCTTTTTCAGGCCGTACTGTGCAGGTGCAGAGCTTAAAAGCTTTTCGCAAAGGCACTTTCACCAAAGCATTGGGGTCTCAACTTTTCCGCGCCAAGCTAAGCCATCTGCCTACAGGCGCGCGAAAGTTCCAAACCCCGCGAATGATTTACATTTGTTCCTGTCCCCTTGCGTTCATCCCTCTGTAGGCTAGCTTTTCTGCTTGCGGATTCAAAGGCCGCAAGCAGTCCTTATGGTTTTTTTTGCGGCAGAACCGATTGCCCTAGCGGGAGACGTGCTCTTTTTCACTACTGGAGGGACATGGCTAGCTTGATCAAGAATATTTGCTCCAAGGTGTTTTCAGACTGTCCTGGCACTGTCGCACTTTCAGAATGCTAGAAGACAAGGCTCTTGATGGTTCGTGAGGAGTGGCATGTGCGAGCACACCGCGATGTCAATCAAAACACTTGGGTCAAACGGCCTGTCACGCACTTTGTTGGCATTGGCTTGCCTTAGAATAGGAATCTTTAAGGCTTTCGGGCTGCGGGAACGGTGAAAACAATGCTGTGGCCACAAGTCTTGCTGCGAATTGGCAGGAATCCAGCGTGAGTAAGCCGTGTCTGAGCTTGCCTCCGGCAGAAAGAAAGGCCAAACTGCAGTGTTTGAGAATAGCACCGCAGCTGCATCTGGCCCGCAGCCGTGATGATCAAATTAGGCAAATTCAAAAAAGCTCCTTGGTCGGATGGCTTTGAGCAGGCCAAGCATGCCCCAGAATACTGTCAAGCTGAACCAAAGTTGCATCTTCCGTATCTTGACGCTCAATGCGCCCAGTGTGCCCAAGAAGAACCTGCTGGATGCAAATTGAAGTCGCCGCAGTTTGAGAAGCCCCGCCTAAGACTGCGCAGTGGCATTTCATCTTCGGTATCTGACTGCTTGGAAACTGAGCGTGGTGCGCCATACGGCAGAAAAGGAACTGCGACTGTGTGCCTTCATCATGCCAGAAGCGCTTCTGTGAAGTACTTGCAAAAGGTTGCAAGGTAGGTATGGGACCTTGCTGGAGCGTCACAAGATCCGCATGCTGAATCTGAAACTAACAGGTAAGGTCACTCATCACGGTGCTTGGTATTTGACTACGGAGACCCCACCAAAAATTGCACCAAAGGAACAAGCCACAGCGCTTTAACCTCGCGCGCGCGCGGTACTACTGATAGACGTGCACCTGCAATGGTTACGAATGGCTTTGTTCTTCACTGTTTTCTTCTGAAGCGTCGTGTGTAAACTCAAATAAGGATCTTCTTGAAGAATGTCCTTCGGGTTCGGTCTTGTAAGTCATTCTCGCGCAATACTCTTTTATGAGACTGGAGCACGGGTTTTGCAGTGTGCTACTGCAACACGTTCGAGAAACAAACTGTTGGAATTCGTACCTCAATCTAGTGACGCGCACACACACACATATCCAATTCATGCAACTCGCCGAAAGCACACCCTTGTATAGAGCGGTTATCTACAACACTCTTGTACGGTGGGCTTGAACACAATACCTGTATAGAAGCCCTTCCAAGCAACATTGTGAAGAGCAGGCAGGAACCACATAGTTTGGAAACCCTTCACGCCTAGCACCACTAGGCCACGCGCTGTTAACCAGCCTTGCAAGAAACTACCTCAAAACGCTCTTGCAGAATCCATCTTACAAGACCCCAAAATTAGCCCCGACAGCTTTGACAGGCTGAATCGCCGCGACAGCAATGGTTTTAAACCCAAGGAGGAACAGCAAGCTTCATCAAGCTGCACGGGGGACATTGCGAGACCTTGCGAGACATTACGCAACTTAAGCCCCGCATTGTTCAAAATCCATAGGCTTACCTCTGCTAGCGCAACATTGGCACGGTCTTTTGCGAGCACCGGAAAGGACATAGCGACAGCAAAAAAAAGCACACACACAGTGATACCGGCAGCAAACACTCAAATTCTCAATGATTTTGAGGACGAATTTCGATCCGGCACACCAAGCCCTACGCGTCGTTGGGCCCCCCACAAATTCATTGTACAAAACCGAGCAAAACACAAACGTGGAAAGACTGGTGGGATGCACGTGACCACAAAAATTGGTGTCAACAACAGGAAAAAGGCTGTTGCGGTGCTGACGTGCCGCTTCCCTTCGCAAAGTCCTTGATCTACGAGAAGCATGTTCGTGTCAGGAATGATGGGGCTCAATAGGAAGCTGGAGAGCGTGCTCGTCGTTGGATCAAGTTGCGGCGTCAAAGGTCATGCCGATCAATGATAACGCGACCCGCAGGCTCGCCTCAAAGTCTTTTGCCGAGCATAGAAACAAAATTGCCAAGGACTCTGCAGGCCACTGCGGAAAAAATGACACCTGTGCCTGTGCGTGAGACATCAAAACTGAAATTTCACCGGCGGCTGCAGTTTCAACAGCAAAATTTGCAGCTGGGCCTCTTGAACATAGGATCTTTGATTTGGAAGGTCTTGAACTCAATATCGAGCTTTCCTTTTGCAGCTGTGGCGTGCATATTCAGAGGTATCACTCAGGGTTGCAGGTCCCTAGTGGTAAAACGGCATCGGGTCGTACCAACAAAAATGGATACAAATGCTAGCAACTGCAGGGGCACATGGGAAATCGCAGGCTCAGAAACCCTTTCAGTCAACGATTGCATGCCTGTGCAATTTTTACATCCCGTGACATCCTGCGACAAAGCTCTCTTGCAGCTGAGCATCGTGAATGCGCTGAGGCTGGTCTTTCTCGAAGCGCTCCTTTGTTGGGGTGTAGAGACACTGCATGCAGCTGCTGCCGGACTGCACGTGATCAAAAGAAACCGTCCACTCAAAAACAAGAGGAGCGCAGTTACTGAGGTGAATACGAGCTCTTATGGTAACAAGCATGTTGTGCAGAAAATGCATAAAGAGAAAAGACTTGCAAAAGAAGCTGCCTGGAGGTGACGAAGCGGTAGAAAGAAAAAAGTGGAGAAATGCAAAAAAAGTCGCACAGACACCCTTGCCGTCAGACAATCTTGCCCACCTTCGCTCTTATGCAGGGGCGCTTTGAGACACACACACACACAGACACACATTTTTGCGCCCAACCGCCCTTAGACGCCCAGACGCCCTTAGACACACAGACGCCTTCACACAAAGACCGTTTTTCATACATGGTCTTGTACGCACGGAAGCTTTTACACACGACCGCTTTTACACACAGACTCTGTCACACTTGAACAGAAACGTCATTTCGAATTGGGTAGCTAAAGCGCATCGTATGTGCAAAAACACCTCAGTAAACCTGACAGGAGTTGGGGCGGTGAGTGGAAATGAGGCGGTTTGCGAAAATTCGTTGAACAAAGTCCCACAAGGTTACTATCTGGTCGACTTGCCGGTTCTGAGCTTAGCCGGTTGCCATATCCGAAGCAGGTACGCATGGCTGATCAGGCCATGTATCACCAGGGAAACCAGAGTGTCTTCGTTGGTGGTAGACTCTGGACCCTGCTGCCACCCACTGCATTTGACTTGAAGTGGTTCATCAGAATTGATCCCAACTACCATTACAAACGAAGCAGTCAAAAATGAAAAATTCAGCACAAGAGCAAAGTCGAGTAGAAGTTTTACATCTCTTCAGATGTTACGCACACACGCCCCGCCGCAGCGGGGTTTTTTGGAAGACATGCAAGGTATCACTGGCTGTCTGCGGATCGAAGACGATCACAATTTTCCCACTCACTGGCTCAGAGGCTGGAGTCGTCAGCAGCCGTCAAGTGCACATCGATCGGAGTGGTGGCAGCATTGGCTTCAGAGAGAAAACCGGCTAGCTGATGGATCTGATCACCAAGGGTATAAAGATCTGCCGGGTGAACAGCGACGTCAGTTGGGAATCCTGAATGAGGCTAGCCACTTGATCCCGAGTAGCCTGAGGTGTAGCAGGTTGCTGGAGAGACCTTAACGTAGTAAGGAGCGGAGCAGCATACACCGTAGCTCAGGCGCATATGCCGTTCCCAAGCAGGTACGGCATGCAGAGGAGGAGGACAGGGCGAGATCTAAACTTGAGAAGCTGCGAAAGGAACGAGGTCAATGAACATGTAAAAGGAGTAGGTGATACCCCTTCAAAAATTCAAGAAGGGAGGGCGCATCAAGAAAAATCAGCGTGGTACAAGACAAGTTATGAAGAAACGAGGCATGTTCGGCAGCGCGAAGTAAATTTTGCTGCATTGAGAGGAGGTCACATGAGCTACTCAGTTTCCATCGGCACGTTCCTCGTTAAGAACATTGGAAAGATCCTCGCGAACGGACTTAAAATACATCCATCTTGCTCGGCATGACCCAGGATCTCTGTGCAAACGTTGGCCAATACTCCTCCAGCTTGGTCTAGCCTTGCATCCTGCTTGTATTGACTGAGCTCTTGGTCATCAACTGGAGCTTGGTCCAGAGGGTCTACGATTTTCAGGTGGATCTGGTGGAGCGTGACGTTCAGCGGCCGGGCTTTCCTCAGAGTCCGAGGTCGCAGTCGGGTTTGCCCGTGGTGGGGATTCGGGAACCGGAAGGACCGGCGCCAAGGCAGGAGTGCTGGGAGGATCAATGGAAGCCGGTTCCACAGAATTAATGGTTGGTGCAAGAGTCTCAGCAAGTGGACCTGGATTGGGTGATGAAGGAATGGCGCAGCGTCTCTTGGATCGTCGTTCCAAGTCGGGAGCCATCCATGGGGAGAAAACCAGAACGGAAGGGAGGCAAGAAAGCGAAAGGCGGCCAGTTTGAGCCAAACAAACTGAGAAACCACAAGTAGGCAAAGGAGAACAGACAAAGGAACAGCCACAAAGAAAGAAAGAAAAAGAAAAAGAAGAAACACGAGGCCAAGCAGAAAAACCTCAAGAAAAGAACAAGAAAGTATCCCAACGCGAAATGAAGAGAAACCAAGATGTAACGGCAAACCTTTTATGCAGCCGATGTCAGAATCTGAGATGAGATGCGATCGAGGTCTGTTGCCTCAAAGCCAGCTAAAGTTTAGAGATCGATCAGTTGTTGAATACCTGCATCAACCCGATGGAGTGGATGGGCCCCTTTGGCGACGATGTGGCAGCGGGAGGGGAAGCCAGTCAGAAGCACGTTCGGAGGCGAAGCAGAAAACGGCGAAAGGACTTGAGAGACGTCCGCAGGGCCACAGTATATGAGTTCAAGAGGTTCTGTAGCAATCATGAACCCCAGAAATTCTTGATCGGGTTCAGTCTCAAGAAGGATGGGCCGGCCATAGAAGCCTTCATCCAGCAGTGTCTCATATGGAGGCAGATCCACCAAATTGGGGTCCCCAATGAGGAGACGATGGTCCACATAACGAATGTGACGAATGAAGAGATGGTGATTGGACAGAATTTCCCGAAAATTGCAATGCCAAATCGCTTCACTAATGGAGACAACCATGAGGCACAATGCCGGGCAGAGTGGGCTGCCCATAGGACTGCAACGACGTTGCTGGATGCAGCGAATGCCCAGCGCAAAGGTTTGCATCTCAAGGGCCGCGGTGAAGAGTGATGGAACATTGGAGGAATTTTCGAGTCACATTGAGGCGACGAGAGGTACGTCCCTTGACAATATCACCAGGTTGGTTGGTTTTTCCAGGGTGAACCGAAAAGACTTCCTCGTCGTTGACGCTCATCTTGGGTCGAAGAAAGTCGAGGAGCATGTACCAGGCGCCAATGAATCAATCGATCTGTCTCGATGCTGGTAAAGAAGCCCGCAAGATCCTGGTTGAAGAGCCGGAGAGGCATCTGTTCGGGAATGGTCTTCAATATGGACAGGGGTTCGTAGACGTCACCCACGGCGAAGTGGTGGGGACACCCCCCGGGTATCAGTTGATAGAGCATTCGTGCCAAGATATTGAGCATGGGCCGGAATGGAGCGTCGACAAAAGAGATAGTGGGACGCCCGCTTTGGTATTGTTTCTTGGCCTTGCTCAAGATGTACCCTGATGGGTTTTGACGACCTTTGCCAATAGCCCAAGGGTATGACCGACCGTATTGTGTAGTAAGGCGGTCAACAAGGATGTCCACGACTTGTGATGGGGCGTCGTCCTTTGGAAGAAAGACCTGTGGGTCCATGAAAGTCTTCTCCCTGGCTTCGAAGTACAGCGCTGGACAAAAGATGCGTAGTGAAGAGGCGTGCTTGTGCTCGCAGAGGAAGATGGCGCCCGGAAAGAAGTCTTGGAGTTGGGTGATTGACGTCTTGGTGATGTGAGAAGTAAGGTGAAGTTTGCGTTGAGACCACAAGGCGTCGATGAGTTCGTGGAAGCGGGCAGCCGGGATGGACGGGAGGCCAATAATACGAGCCCAGCGAGTGAATCCTTGTGACATCATGCGGGAGTATTCCCGCTTTGACGGGCAAACTTTGTTGAGAAGTGGTCCGGAGCAAATCGGTTGTAATGGAGGTGGCAAGAGTAGGGCGAGTGAGACCCAGGCTACTTGAAGCTGGCCGTGCGATACTTCTGCCATTCCTTGCAGCAGCAAGATGGCGTAGTCCCAGTAGACCAATCAACCATGGCCGCCTTGTGGTTGCACAAAAAAATCCAGAACTGCCTGATGTTTGACCAAAAGTACCTTGAATGAGGGGTTGTGGCAAGGCACATGATGAGCAAGAACTTTGAGAAACCATTGGCGAAGAAACTGGCTGATGGTCTTTTCCAGTCCCGGTGATAAGGACCAGGGCATACGGATTGCTGATGCTTTGGGGGCTGGTTTTCCTTTCCACCAAATGATAGTGGCATCGATTGCCTGCAAGGACAGGGTGCGAAACGGTTCTTGGGTGTTGCAGGCAAGGCGACGGACAGCGTAGGTCATAGTGAGGCCCCCTTGATGAGATCGCAGGAACTTGGTCGCTTCAAACCTGGACTTGGTATTTGCGCCAAGACCGTGGATCAATTTCCACATGGCGAGTCGGTTTTGGAATCGCTCGGATCCCAGAATCTCTTTGACGACGGCTGGAGTGAATTTGTGACGTCGTTTGCGCCATAGAGTGGCAAGGCCAAATTAGGGATTGAGAGCCATGGCTGGTCGTTTCAGAAGGCCCTTGCGAGGATGAAAAAACTGACATATAAAAAGGTAATTGAGACGGGGCTGCCACTCCTGAATGAGGGCCAGGTCAAGACTGCGGAAGTCTGGACGACGAATGAAGATTGGGAGTGGTGCCCACGTATAAAGATTGTTGTGTTCATGCCAGTAGCGGAGCGAGAGCTCAGCTTGAACAAGGCGATCATTGTCCAGTTGAAGATATTTGCGGACCCGGGAATGTTCCCGGGACATGGCACCATTGCTGGTGGAGCCAATGTAGAATTTGGGTTGCAAGTTTGTGACGTGAGTGAACCGAACATAGACCGAGGTAGGTTGGAAAAAATCTTGCATAAAAAGGATGTGGCCAGCAAGGTCAGATGACCACAGGTGGTGAAGATTGGCACAACCTTCCAAAATTGCTTTCAGCTTCGTGTTGGGATTGAGACCATGGATTATCATCAGAAGCATCAACCGGGCTTGAGTGATTCGAAAAGCGAAGAACAGCATAATGGAAGTGGATGTGGTAAAGGGAATAAGGATAATGAGGACCAAAATCATGGAGTGGAGAAGATGAAGCAGCGATTGAAGGTGTTTGTGCTTGAGCTTGCGACGTAGTTGGGACCCTAGTCAACCACTCATGGTGACTGCAATGGTGAGGACCCGAATAAGGTTAACATCATTGCAGTTGCCCTTCAAAATGGACAGCGGGAGACCCATCATGATGGCGGTGCGTTGGACGGTGTCAACTGCAGACCCCGGTTGGTTCTGCCACCATTCTTCAGCATTGGTGATGTTGCGTTCCACCGTAGCTTTCTGGGCAGAAGAGAGACCCAGGTCTTTGAACCACTGGTTGTAGGTCCGTGGTGCCACCGAAGTAGGAGTGTTGGTGGCGAGCCATGTGTTGGGACTGAGAGGGGCGACAAGGAGGTTGGCGGGTTCAAAGTCAGGCGGAGGAGCAGCAGGATTAGCCTGGAGGGCCCGCTGAATGGGAGCGGGTTGTGTCGGAGTGGATTGTGGAGGTGTTGGTCCAGGTGGAGGCGTGGATGCGTCTGGTGCAGCCGAGTCAGAGGAAGGTTCACCGAGACGTTGTTTGAGCTCGGCCACCTGTGGTTGAAGTTGAATGATGGTGTGCTGGGATGATGGATCGGTAGCTTTCATCGGCAGCCAGTTTTGGATATATTCTGCTACCAGCTTAGCAGCATACTTGGTGTTGTTGGTCTTGTCCAAAGTCTGGCCGTCTTGCCTGGCTCAGCAATGTGACACCCTGTCGAGGTCGATGCCCCGATTTCGGAGCTAAGACAGGAGCTCAGTAAGCGAATACCATTGCAGCAATGTAGCAGTGGGGATCAGGTACCGTTCGCGTCCATGAGCCAACTTGCGCAACCAAAAATTGTCGGCCTGTTGGTGCAGAAGAGCTGCAAGAGGCAGAGCAAGTGGATCACAGCCTTCGATGTCGAGGCGTTGAGTGAAGGCTGAAGAGCGAATGGCGCGAGGAAAAGTGAGGCCATTAACCTCGTGGCAATCATGGTGAGTGGCGTCGGCCTGCCAGCGTTCATTGGCATCCAAACCATAGACACGGGCTTCTTCTTGGGTCGGAGAGGCTGAGGCCGGGGCGGGAGGCCGAGAAGGGGGGACGGAACCCCGTTGAGAGACCGGCTGGTGTGGACGGTGGAGAGCGGTGCGGTGTGGATGGACTGATGAGTTGAGTTGGAGGGACCGGTTGAGTTGCAGGGATGGATTGCGACGGAATGAAGCACTGTGTTGGCGGGCAAGGCGCAGGTGGAAATGGATGAGGAGGGCTGTGATGCCAGCTCTGAGGAGGAGCGGGAACACCGGAAGTCATAGCTCAATACGGTCGAGCATGGTAAGGGCCCGACGTGTTATAAGGTCCCGACATTTGTTGCCACTGTGGTCGATGTGGGGTATTCATCTGAGATCCAGGCCGAGGTTGGAGGGAAGCCCGGGAGGGAGCGGCCACCAGCAGGGGACCGGGAGCGATCTGAAGACGCCATGAGAAGAGGACGGTCGACCCGAGGAGCTCAATACAAGATCGGAAAAGACAGCTACAGAACGGATAAATATCATACCGAAAAAAGAGGGGAAGACAAGAAACACAAGAACAAAGAAAGAGGCAAAGCAAGGAAGGAGGAACAAAGATCACAGAAAAGGCATGTAAGCATAGAAAGGTGCACGCTAATGTTTCGACGGTGCAACACAGCGACTAACAGAGAAATGAATGTGTTAGGGTTCTAGGCTTAGCCTTATGACAACGGAATCCCTCTAGGATGCTAAATCCAGGAAATCATTGTTTTATGATTTTACTATGGTTTTGATATGATTTTCAGATATGGTTTTGATACGCTTGGATTTTGGGGTTCTGATTTCGATATGGTTTTGTTATGTTTTTGATATGGTTTTGTTATGGTTTAGATATGGTTTTGGATATGATTTTGATATGGTTTTGATATGGTTTGGCCCGATGGTTTGGCTTCACGACAAGAAACAGAAACAGCCCCGNTTTGGATATGATTTTGATATGGTTTTGATATGGTTTGGCCCGATGGTTTGGCTTCACGACAAGAAACAGAAACAGCCCCGGGCCAGGCTTTCGGCCGATCTCTCGATGGTTTTTGTGGTTTTGATTCGATTCCGATACGATTTTGATATGATTTTGATACGATTTTGATATGACACTGGAGGTTCCGGTTCCGGTGGGTTGGCCCCAAAAAAGGAAACAGAAACAGCTCAGGGACACGCTTTGGGTCGATTTCTCGATGGTTTTTGTGGTTTTGATACGGTTTTGATACGATTTTGATACGATTTCGATACGATTTTGATACGATTTTGATATGATTTTGATACGGTTTTGATATGAAACCGGAAGTTCCGGTGGGTTGGCTCCAAAAAAGGAAACAGAAACAGCTCAGGGACACGCTTTGGGCCGATTTCTCGATGGTTTTTGTGGCTTTGATACGGTTTTGATACAGTTTTGATACGGTTTTGACACGATTTTGATACGGTTTTGATACGATTTTGATACGATTTTGATATGATTTTGATATGATTTTGATATTTTTTCTCCCCAGTTAAGCCCAAACCATCGAGGAATTTGCATGTCCTCACCTAAACCAAGCCAATCAGGTGCACAGGAGATCACATGCGCAAATTAAAAATGTGGCAAGAAGCACGGAAATACCATGAGAATCACAATATTGACCCACATCAAGACTTGATCAGGGAAACCATATCAAATGCATAACTGAAACGTATCAAAATCATAACTGCAAAACCAAGGCAGAAATAATCATAACAAGAAATCATATCTGAATCATATGAAAATCGTGAGAAAAAATATTTTGAAAAACCTTCATCCAAAGAGACTTCTGATGTCATAAGCTTAGCCCCTGGCCACCAAGAGTAGACAGATTGCGGTAACCGTATAACCTTCTGCCGCAAATTCTTTTCATAGCATCGAGCGAATGTCTAGAGAATCCCCAGAAACTAAAATTACAGAAGCCTAGCGTGGAAGAACTCAAGGGTCGTGATCTGAGTTGTCACCATAATAGTCAGCATTATCCCACGCCCTCGTGCGTCGATTGTCGGGATCAGGTGGAGTGTCCTTAGGATCGTCCTTAGAATCTTCCTTAGGAAAGAAAGGAGCATAAGGTGCCGACTGATTGATCTGGTCCTGAATGAAAGCGAGGTTGTCCCATACCGCAATCACTGCAGTAATAGCGCAGTGTTCACTGCGAGCCACGGTATACTTCTCCCCAGAATTGACAATGCCATTGCTGGCACTTGGTCATTGCCTCCAGCTTTCAGCGCCGTGTGAGCCAGGCGACCCTTGTACAAGGGCAGGGGAATTTCTTGTTGACCCTTTCCACGTTTGGATGCTCGATCAGGAAGGTCGATGAAAACATAGCGCGGGATTTCCAGCTCACGACTGGCAATTTCAGCTCCAATCGAAAAGCATCCGTAAGTTGGGAGTTCGCTTTTGTGTAGCGGATCCCTGTATGTCCAGTCAGCCCGAGGGACCATCGCTTCAGCCAAGGAGTATTTGGCACCTACGATATTGGTTCCACGGATCATGGCAAATGAGAAATTTGCAGCATCGCGGAAAGGTGGCTTTTCCTTAAAGCGGGCAATGTGGGAAAGTCGATCAGAGCCACTTTGTCGGTGGATGGCAGTTCCACAGTGAACAGGTTGTCTAGTGCAATGTCCTGGAGAAGGTTGGCAGCTCCCAAGACTTCAATCAGGTGATTGATTTTGGAGAGAAGAATAGTTTTGCCCAGGGCCTTGACAGCATCGGTGAAGGCCCTCTTGTGGTATTGTTTGGTGGACATAGCAAGTTTGGGGCGTTCTGAAAGGCGGAGTTCGTTGGCTGCTCTGGGTGACAGCGGGCTTGATCAGCCCATTCTTCATCCTTGAGATGTTGTGAAGTGAGAGGGACGTCGGCATCGTCAGCAGGGACAGGAGCAGCATCATTGTTGGTGGATGGAGGATGAGAGGTAGAGTGTCGAGTGGACCGTCGGTGGGTCTTGTGGTCATGTTGTCGGGAGTAGTCCCACCAGGAGTGGGACGAGGAAGTGGGCTTTCTGGTGTCGGAAAATGCCGTGAGCGGACGATTTTGATAGTCCAAGTGCGCACCGGAATGTTGCTGGGGGTTCCAGTGGGAGGAAGCATCCTGGGAGTAGGACATGACCGGTCGAATGGAAGTGTCCCATTGTTGATCCCGTTTTGATGTCCAGGGGGTTTGGTCTGGGGCTTTGGAATGGCGTCGCGTGTCATACTTGGAGTCCGAGTACTGGGTGGAGCCCCATTTGGGATAATATGCTTCACGTAGTTGGACAGGAGGGCGAGGAGCCCGGTAAGGAGGTGATCTGGAGCGCAAGTGGAATGGAGATTGCTTGGAAGTAGGTGAATGTGAGCGTGAACGCCGATGGCGTGATGGGATAAGTGAACGTTTGGATCGACGACCACGGGGGCTGCGCTGACGGGAGAGTGAGCACTTGTCTTCGGCATAGCGACGTGGTCGTCTGGAAGGACTGGAGAGTCGGCGGGATTGAGGCTTAGAAGGCCGATGGTGAGACGGAGGAGGCTGGTCCTGACGAGGATGGGCAGGAGCTGAGCCAGAAGGCTGTTGGACAACGAGTCCTGGAGAGCACCTTGACTGGTGTTCTGGACCAGCAGGGATGGTTGAACAGTTTGCTGTAGGGATTCCTTGAAGGCTGCGACAATCTGAGAGGCAACGTCCGAGGCATCGATAACAGGGGGTGGTGTGGACGCGGACGGTGGAACAGGTTGTGGATGTTGAGGACTGGCAGAGGGCGGTTCAGGCAAAGTAGTTTGCGGAAGGTTCGGCACTGGTTGTGGAACAGGAGTTGGAATGGACGATGGTGGATGAGACAAGAGATTGGCCTGTTGCTGTAACAAGAGGTTGATCTGAGCTTGAGACTGAGTTTCACGCATGTGAGCTTGTTGCAGTTGATCGCGGATAAAAGGATCTGCTCCATAGCCAGGAGAAACGTTGCCTTGAGCTGGTAGAACCATCGGTGCCATCGAAGTCATCATAGAAGTTCCCGAAGAGCTCATCCTCATAGGGTCGTTGAAGGGACCAAAATTGGAGTGGCATCTGAGGGTTGAACATCGGTGAACCGGTAGGGAAATTGGGAGTACCAGTGGACATCGTGGGCATGGAAGTTGACTGCTGATTCCAGGCTCGTGGGTCCCACGAAAACGGAAACATGATGCAGCACTGCGAAGAGGAATGATGGCCGTGTCAGGTGTAATGAAACCGCGAAATCACACAATGGGATGCACTCTAGTCCAATCATGCAAAGTCGTGTTAAGGCTCGAGGCCCTCAGCTTTCAAACCTTAGTTGGACAAGTCCCATCAACGGCTTAGAGCGTCGAGTGAATTACGTGCACAACTGAACCTCACCAAAATACCATCAAAAGTAAAGAAATACCACACGTAAGGCATGTCCTAGAGCCTGTGTTCCATGTAGCAGGTGCAAAGTGAAGCTGTCAGGCACTTGAGCAAAGCTGGAAAAGGAGGTTGTTTGGCAGCTCTCTCATACTGAAATGGCGGGTGCCCAGTACAGCGGCAGGCTGTTTAACAACCGACCAACGACGATGCAGCTCCAAAAAGGTGATGCCAGATACTGCGGCCAGTTGTTCAACACATTCTCTCGACCGATGGGTGAAAAGCGGGAAAAGGCCAGCTGTTTCACTTTACTTAAACGAAATACTAGTTAAATCACCACACTTTGGCTGTCAAATCGGAGGATCCGGCAATTTACCTGGAAAGGTGTTCCCCAAAGAGCTCATGCCACCATGACGGATTCCGACCTGAGTGACACACTTGAACAGAAACGTCATTTCGAATTGGGTAGCTAGAGCGCATCGTACGTGCAAAAACACCTCAGTAAACCTGACAGGGGTTGGGGCGGTGAGTGGAAATGAGGCGATTTGCGAAGTTCGTTGAATAAAGTTCCACGAAGTCCCTATCTGGTCGACTTGCCGGTTCTGAGCTTAGCCGGTTGCTATATCCGAAGCAGGTATGCATGGCTGATCAGGCCATGTATCACCAGGGAAACCAGAGTGTCTTTGCTGGTGGTAGACTCTGGACCCTGCTACCATTCCCTGCATTTGACTTGAAGTGGTTCATCAGACTTGATCCCAACTACCATTACAAACGAAGCAGTCAAAAATGAAAAGTTCAGCACAAGAGCAAAGTCGAGTAGAAGTTTTACATCTCTTCAGAGGTCCCACACACACACACGCTATTACACACACAGCGGCTTTTGTACACACAGCGGCTTATCCACACAGACGCCCTTACACAAACACACACAGCTGCTTTTACACACAGACGCGGTTACACACCCATGTTTTTCACACATGCGCTTTCACGCGAAGACGCTTTTACACACGCTGATGAAAAAATAAGACTCTAACCGAGGATGTTGAAGCACACGCCTTGAAGTTTTACCTAAGAAGATCAACCTGAAGTGGTTCATGACATCATGTCTACCACAGTTCATGACATGGTGCCTAAGATGGTTCTCACGGGGTCCTTGGCTTAGCCCCTTGTCAAAACGATTGCTGAAAGCCAAAGCACAGGTACGTGCAGTGTTTCGCGACTTTCCTACCTTTTCGCGCGCCTGTATCTTCTCTCTTCTGACTTTCTGCTGTCTGAGCTTCTATCTTCGGTGGCTCTTCCCACGGTGGCTTCTGTCCATATTGTCGGAAGTTTGACTTCTAAACTTCCTTCGACAAATTTGGGATTACATCAATGCAGATCTTGGTAGACATGTCCCATGATATGCGAGAAGCCAGCCGGGGTCCCAAAACAAAGACTTCAAATACGATAGTAGAACTAAACGACGGATGTCCCGAGAGCGAAGAGAAGTATAGTGAGATACGTAACTGTGAAGATCGTAAAGCATGAAACATAGAGAGAGAGAAGTACATGAAGATGTCTCAAAGAAAGAAGATTTGAATGTATAAAGGTGCAAATAAAAAAGATGCGACGATGTGAGCATTTGAAGATGTGAGGATGTGATGAGGTGAAGATGTAAAAATGTAAAGATGTGAAGATGTGAAGATGTGAAGATGGACAGACCTTTTACACACAGATCCTTTTACACACAGACCCTTTTACACACAGACACTTTTACACAAAAAACTTTACAGACAGACCCTTTTACACAAAGACCCTTTACACACAGACCCTTTTACAAACAGACCCTTTTACAAACAGACCCTTTTACACACAGACCCTTTTACACACAAACGCTTTTACACACAGACCCTTTTACGCACAGACGCTTTTACACACAGACCCTTGTACATACAGACCCTTTTACACACAGACGCTTTTACACACAGACGCTTTCCACACAGACCCTTTGACACACACACACACAGACGCTTTTACACACAGCCCTTTTTACACACAGACGTTTTTACACACAAGCGCTTTTACACACAAACGCTTCTACACGCAGGCCTATTTACACACAGGTGCTTTCACACACAGGCACTTTCCACACAGACGCTTTTACACACAGACGCTTTTACACACAAACGCTTTTACACACAGACCCTTTTACGCACAGACCCTTTTACACGGACAAGCTTTTACACGCGGACCCTTTTACGCAGACGCTTTTACACACAGACCCTTTTACACACAAGCGTTTTTACACGCAGACACTTTTACACACAGACCCTTTTACACACAGATGCTTTCTTTTACACGCAGGCACCTTTACTCACAGACACCTTTTACACACAGACCCTTTTACACACACAGACGCTTTGACACACAGACCCTTTTACAAACACACGCTTTTACACACAGACGCTTTTACACACAAACGCTTTTACACACAGACCCTTTTACGCACAGACGCTTTCACACACAGGCCCTTTTACACACAAACGCTTTTACACACACGGGCCCTTTTACACACAAATACCTTTACACAAAGACACTTTTATACACAGACCCCTTTCCACACAGAAGCTGTTACACACAGATCCTTTTACACACAGATCCTTTTACACACAGACCCTTTTACACACAAGTGCTTTTACGCACAGATACTTTTACACAAATAACTTTACACACAGACTCTTTTACACAGAGACCCTATTACACACAGACCCTTTTACAAACAGACCCTTTTACAAACAGACCCTTTTACACACAGACTCTTTTACGCACAAACGCTTTTACACACAGACCCTTTTACGCGCAGACGCTTTTACACACAGACGCTTTTACACACAGACGCTTTTACGCACAGACGCCTTTACACACAGACGCTTTTACACACAAGCGCTTGCACACACTTTACACACAGACCCTTGTACACACAGACGCTTTTACACACAGACCCTTTTACACACAAACGCTTTTACACACAGACCCTTTTACACAGAAACGCCTTTACACAAAGACAGTTTTACACACAGACCATCTTGCACACAGAGAAGCTTTTACACACAGACGCTTTTACACACAGACGCTTGTACACAGAGACGCTTTCACACACAGACGCTTTTACGCACAGACACTTTCACACACAGACCCCTTTGCACACAGACGCTTTTACACACAGACCCTGTTACACACAAACGCTTTGACACACAGACCCTTTTACAAACAGACCCTTTTACACACAGACGCTTTCACACACAGACCCTTTTACACACAAACGCTTTTACACACACGGGCCCTTTTACACACAAATACTTTTACACAATGACACTTTTACACACAGACTCTCTTACACACAGAAGTTTTTACACACAAGCACTTGTGTGCCGCAACCCTCTCTCCCTTTTTGACTGCCAAGCATGAAGGCTTTGCTGTGAAACTAATGTTTCTCCTCTTGAAGTCGCTCTAGCTCTGAGCTGACTAAATCTTTCAAGCTCCATGGACGAAGCGTTCCGATGCCCTATCCTTTTGGTACAAGAAATTTCCACGCAAATACCTCATGGAAGAGGTAGCCATAAAACCAAAGATCAAATTGATCAAATCAAGTAATGCACGGAAAAGTGTATTCGAGCATTTTTGCTCCTTTCCGGGGGGGAGCAGGAGGGTTGGTTTGATCCTACCCCACAACAGCAGTCAATGGTCAGAGCTGCGTTTCGCAAAATGTTCCAAGAACTATCTTGTGTGCCGCAACGCTCTCTTCCTTTTTGACTGCCAAGCATGCAGGCTTTGCTGTGAAACTAATGTTTCTCCCCTTGAAGTCGCTCTAGCTCTGAGCTGACTAAATCTTTCAAGCTTCATGGACGAAGCGTTCCGATGCCCTATCCTTTTGGTAGAGGAAATTTCCGCGCAAGTACCTCATGGAAGAGGTAGCCATAAAAACCAAAGATCAAGTCAAGTAATGCACGGAAAAATGTATTCCAGCATTTTTGCCCCTTTCCATGCACCCCAGCAACGCGTCCACGTTCACGCATGTGAAAGTTTCTCTATATTGAATCTTCTGAAAAAAGTTCGAATAAAGGGTGTCATGCGAACCTCTGGAATATACGAAAGGACATCTGAAATATACAACCTAGCGACACGGGACGGCTCCCAGCGCCCTCTTATGAGGGCAGCTTCCGTGTTCTGACAAGGCTGAAAATAGGCTGTGGCGCCTCCACGGCGCAAACTGTACGGCCTGAATTTATGTTCAGCCACCCCCATAAGATCACAGATTTCTTTGAAGCGACAGCGAAATTGGTTGGGTGAAGCGGACCATAATGGCAGTGCTGAGGTTCCCATATCACGTCTAGTCAAAACCAAGAAACGCAGAAATTCCAAAACAAAAGGGCACGTGACGCTGATGGCTTCATTCGCATTGTGGCGAATCCCACTCTTGGTATCCTTTAAAGAGGTGAGAGCAGAATGGGTTCCAAGTGAAACATCATTAGGAGTCAATGTGAGAAATTCACCTGTACGCAAGAGACAGTGAAACGACACCAAAAGAATAACTGCCATTTCGTAGTTTCCTTCATGCCGCTCATATCCTGCCACTGCGGCAACTAGCTCCCAAGTCAAAGGAGGAGCTCGGCTAGGCAACCCAATTGAGGAATCTTGCGCTTTGTCCAAGGCTGGTAGAAATGAAGGGCACTCAACCCATCACCAATGGTCAGAAGGGGTTCACCACTTCTCCACATCTTTCGAATCCATTGACAAAGCAAAAGATCTAAATGATCTTCAGAAGTGGCTCTTTCCACATAGGCAATAATTTTTCGCAAGGCTAGATAATATCGGGTCTGTGTCTGCGGTGTCAATGCTGCATCATCTAAATCAATCTTTGCTCTCTGCCATTGTCTCTCCTTTCGAGAAAACCGTCCAGCAATCACACGTGGCCGTTTAGGCCTTGGATCCCGCATCGGAAGGGTTTTCCAGCGAACCCACGTGTGCAACCACTAGCTGCAACCCATGAGCCAACAAATGCGCTGAAATTTGATTAAGGACTCAGGTCAGTTGTTTGCTACTGCTCCTCCCTTTGCTTGTAACACTCGGGCTCACATATGAATCACTAAGATGAAATATCCTCATGTCACATGCTCCAAATCGCTGTATTTGAAACCCAATGCCCAAAAGTACCGTTTCCAACTCCAAGACATTAATGTGACTCTTCGATTTCCACCTTGTTGAGTGCATTCACTGATTGCCGCGGGAAAGTCTTTGAACTGCAAACTTCACCTGATAAAACACGTATAATATCTGACCCCGTATGATTTGTACGCCTTAACATCAGTCGATTGAAAAATCCTATCCCATCTCCATCCTGCTTAAATTCTTGGTTGGGTGTTCCAGAGCATAAATGCCTCACCAATGGCGCCACACTTCGAATATGGCCGCAAAAGCCCGGGGCCATCCCCATACGTCTCACCAAATGCTGATAACAAAGCTTTGGTAGAAGGCGTTGACAACAAGCCACCGCCAGAATGACAAATGAAAAACAGCTAAAAGACCCCCCAACAGTTTTTGCCGACAGTCGGAAAAACCATTGTTGCTGCTCTTGACTTTTGAAGCTGACCAACATACCTTCGCGTGATCCACTCCATACCCCAACAACAAATCCTTTTCATTTGCATTGAGAAGCCGCCAAGTGCTGTCAGTTGTCAGCAAACACCTCCAGCAATATTGGTATGGAGGATACCTGAAAGAATCTTCTCTCCATCTCCTCCGTGTGGCTTCGTCTGTCTTTTGCAGCCCTGCCAGTTTTGGCGGTGGAGCTGACCTCGGAATGCTCTTTAAACATGTAGGGAATATTGCTCCAACACTCTCACCTTCCCAAGAAAAACTAGGTGTTATCCAGCTCTTTGTTTCCGGGTATTCAGATTCGGCTTCAAGTTGTCTCCTATAGCGTTGGTTCTTAACCTTTACATCACGCATACAACCTTCAATGGTCTCCGGCCCCAGAAGGATCCAACCTCTATGGCACCGTTCCCATGGTGTCCGAAATCTCTTGTGCAGCGTCTTCATTCATTGAAGCCACATTTTCCAGAACATGCCGTACAATCACTGCACTACCAAATTCATCCTTCAACAGCTTCAAAATACGAAGGCTTTCCCAGAAAGGACTGCTCTGAGGCCCTTCTAAATTCAATCTCCCATGTCGCGCACTGGAAAGATCCACACAAGGCCATCCGCCCCATACGTGGATCTCAGAAATGTCCAAGTATTTCAAGCTCCATTCGCGCACCATCCGCTGATATATGTTGTGTACATCCTTCACCAGCACCGTTCCAGGCCACCGTCTCATAGTTACACGGTTGGCAGCATCATCAACATCAACTGCTACTCGCACTCGAGGAACAATGCCAATGAGGTCGTAACATCGAAAGCTTCCTCCAATTCCATTGAAGAGACTCAATAAAGGGATTGGCGCGTGAGCTTTTGAAGGGCTTCTTTCAACTTTTTCACATGCTTGTAAGAAATCAAAGCCTGCCGTTGTAAGCTGCTCTGCAAAATCCACCCATCCTCAAAATTCAGACGCATCACTGCAAACAATTAGTGGAGCTGACTGGGGCCGCCAAATTGCAATGCAGTAAAGGGGATGCGCATATCAGTGACATGAACTCACCCTTGATGAGCACCCTTAGTGACCTACTGAGCTTTACCTTTCCTCCTACGTAGCTCCAAGTATGCTGAAGGAACTCCATTGCGGGACGCCGGAACTGTAATGCGAACACCCAACGTCTAGCCTATACTTGCACAACTTTCCTTTCCAACTTCCTTTGCGCAAGCATCCACAAGGTTGCATGTATTATTCTCAGTAATTCTCCGTTGATAAACCCAGTGTTCCAGCCGCACTGTTGACTTCAGCTCCTAGTTCAGTTATTTGTTGTTCGCAAGCGGATAGCTTCTTCCCCGAAGAAACCACTCCAGCCGCTTTCCAAGCTTGTTCCGCCGCATCATGGCAAATCTGGGCACTTGTTCCAGGCTCTCCAGGTAGAATTCGTTCTCCTCCCGCATAATTGTCTAAGTATTCAGTTCGAGCATGCCCAAGCACCGCATTCATCCATGGAGGAAGGGAATGCCCACGAGCTAGTCTGTGCTCAAATCTAAGATCGCCATTAGAAAGCCACTTTTCTGACAATTCTTGCATCACGCCCACGCTATTCTGCCATCCCATAGGTATAACTAACTGCAAATGCTAAAGAATAAGTACAATTAACATCTTCCTGAATCTCATCTCCTGGAGCTAAAATGTTGAATGCCAAGTGCCTATGCCAAACCTGTGGAAGCTGGAAGAGATAAAAAGCGGAGCACATATCGCTTTGATGCAAAGAAAGCACTCCATCCCCATCTAGGACGATGCTTTGCCAGGAAGTGATAGCTGGCAAAGAAGATGTTCCCCCAAGCAGCTGCTCTTGACAAGAATTTGAACTTGTAAGAGCCATGATGACACGTAGAACAGACCGTCCATCATCCAATTTTGCGGGCTTATTGACCCCGAACATTCCATCAAGTACTCGGACTCCCCCAACTTTGTAAACACTTTCCAAAGGGATCCAAACACAAACCCTTCTTCTGACCAATTCCTTTGCAGTTTTCATCTTGTCGCATTCCTTGATATGTACTCTCCCTGGCATTCGTGGGGGCTCCACTTCATCCACCGGTTTCAACAGTTTCTCAGGCTGGGGTAAAAAGCTCCTAGTTCTAGCGCCGACCCAATCCAGCCATATTCTTCAGGGATTAATGCGGGGAGCACCGGGTCCCATGTTAACTGCTTACATGTCGAAATCTCCTCCACACTGTACCCTACAAGTTTGCTGCTCGTGTCTTTTCGCCAATCGTCCTCACAAGGGGTCAGCCGTGACACATCACTGGCCCTACGTCTCCCTGCAGCACGTTGCAGGGATTCCATGGCGGCTCGCTCGGACGTTGTCCAGCGCCCTGATGGTGGTCGCGCAGAAAATCCAGCCAGATGATTTAACGCGCATCGAGAAAGGTAGGCCCATGCCTTACAACTCCAGATATCCACAAACTCCTGTTTAGCTACTTCAGCTAAATGGGTGCCTATGAAGACCTCCTCCAGTTCACATAGCTCCCCCACTCGTAAAGGAAAGGTGGCGCCTCTTTGGCCCACCTGCGCTTGGCAGATGAAGAACCGAACGTGCTCATGAATTCATTGGTGATGCCATCGATAGATGCAGTTTCCGACGCATTGAAAAACCACCAAGACAGTACGACACCTGTGCGCATATATGTGTCGCAAGCATTGATTGCTTCCCTCAAAGCATCCAAGCACAAGTCCCTTTTGGGATGCATATCATCCCCAGCGGCCGCCTCAGCGTTTGCCAGCGCCTCCCGAGTAATTTGGCCTTGCGGTCGGCATCTCTTTCCTGATTGTGCCAACCCTTCTGCTTGGCCTTTCCTTTTTGTCCCTTCTTGCCTTTGCCCTTTCCATCCTGGTTCACATCGCTCCAAGGGGCACCTTTTCCTCGCCCCGCACGTCCTTTTCCACCGCCTTGCCAGCTCCAAGATTCGCCTGGGGACAACCTTGCAGCCAACTTTGCATGCTTCTTGGCGCGCAACAGGACTTCCGGAGTGACAGCTGTCCCCTCTTCTAAGGGCGTCATCTCTAAGTGCCTGGCAGTTCCCCAAGAGCCGTTGATGACAGCTTGATGCAGACTTATAAATCTGCTGGCCAACATGTCGCCCAAGATGTCGAGACTCCCTTGTCTCAGTAAATATATGGCCTGAGCCAAGTGGTGTAACTCCCGAGCCTGAGCCATCGATGGCCCGACTTGGGGACGAACAACTATGCTGAAATAGCTGCCCATCCTGGCACCACTCACCACTGTGACCTCCTCCTTGCTGCCCACATTCACTTTGCCGCTCTGGTCGAGTTGCGCTCTCGCATGGTTGATCAGCAGCTGCAGGACCGATCCAGGGCGAGATCGGGATCTCCTCTTGAGGGGCACCTGCAAGTACTTCTCCTCTGAACTGCTTGACGCCTCCTGCCAGCTGTCCCCAGAGCCCCTCTTGGAGCTTGAGATCCCAGAGCTGCTGCTCGACGGGGTCTTGTCTGGATCCATTCCATTCTTCCTCCTCCTTCTCATCTTCTTTTTCTTTTCTTCTCCTTCTCCTTCTTCTGTCTCTTGTCTTGATCTTCGCTGCTGCCCTCCGGACCAGTCTTCCCACCTGTCATCTTGGTAAGGATCTTCCGAGCTGCATTTGGGAACTCCTCGCCTTCTTCTTCTTCTTCTTCTTCTTCTTCTTGGCTTCCTGAACTTTCTCGGCTGCTAGTCGAGCATTCTCTGCTGCCTTGGGGACCAGCTGGTTTTGCAAGCTTTTGGTAGTAGTATCTTTTATGGCCACAGGCCTCTTTTTGTCCTTTTCTTTTTGCGGATTTCTCCTTTTCTCTTTTCTGACTCCTTTCTCGCCTCTCTCCTCTTTCTTCCGTTTCCTCTTGTCCAGCTCCGCATTGAACTCCGGATCTTCTAAATCCTCCACAGCCCCTCTCTCTCTCTCCCTCTCCCTCTCCCTCTCCCTCTCCCTCTCCCTCTCTCTCTCTCTCAGCTTCCTCCGTATCGCCCAGAGAGGGTGAAAAGCCTCGCCCCGAAGAGGGCGCCCTGGGTTCCTGGGTTCCTTCTCCTGACAATCTGCATCGGCCCCAGGGCCAGCGCCTGTCTTTCCTTTCCCTTTCCAAGCAACATCTTCGACCGTGCTTATTCCAACCGTCTCCTCAGATGGGCCTTCTCTTCTTGACCAAGTTTCAAACCTTTCTCCCGGCGAGGATCCTTGCGTTTGTCTGCAGCCTTGGCATTTGCCGGCGCATCCCCAGGCTCTGCCACGGGAGGTGTAGGTTTCTTGGATTTCTCCTTCGGCTTCGGCCCGAGCCCCTCGGCCTCCTCGGCTTCCTCGTCCTCTGCATCTGACTTGTCTCCTCCAGCACCTGATAGATCCAAGGCAGCCTCGTCCACATCCTCTAGTTCGTCGTTCTGCCATTCTCCAACCTGCCTCTTGATGTAGTTCGTCATGTAGTCCCTGTCGAACCCTTCTACTGAAAACAGCCGGACCCTGGTGACATGCATGGTGAAGGTCTCCGTGGTTGCGTTGCGCCACGCTTTCGATTGAAAACTCCTGACAAGTATTTTGTCCAATCTGGATCGCTGCACCCAAGACTTTTGCAAATCAGGTAATATTCTCCAGTGCCATGCATCAAAACCTGTTTGACCCAAAAACCGGCCCACAGGTGTGACATGCACCCCATATCTGTGCTGGGCAAATGCACCTCGATGACCTCCTTCCGATTTACCACCAGATTGCCATTCGTTCGGACTGTCAAGATTGAATTCTTGACCCTCTTCCAGAGCCATATCAGCGTCTCCTATCCTCCGGGCTGTGGCCAGCAAAGGAAAGAACGAGGTTGTCCCCTATGCGCTCTCAAATCTGGCTGGTGAAGTGCTCGATACAAGCGCTGATGATTTGCACCTCCTCTGTTTCCACGCCTCTTCGAAGAATGCTCCTTTGATGATCGTCTCCTGTGCCTTGATCTCGACCTCTCTCGATCTCCTCCTCGTGAACCTTCTGCCCTTGCACGTCTGGGAGAGCTCCCACACCTCCTCCTCCTCCGCAAGTTCCTAGGAAAGAGGAGTGGCAGTGAGGGGTCAGGAGAAGAAGAAGAGCCAGAAGTTGATAAGGTGGTGGGAGCTGCTGCAAAAGCAGATCCAACCCGCAGACCTGCTGAGCGCACAGCTTCGTTGCCTCTCCGACTCTGGTTGGGCCCTGGTCAAGGCTGGCCTCTTGTCAATGCCCCCAGCAGCTCGGTATGCCCCAGCGCTGAATGAAGTCGCGTCGAGTTGCCTCAGCGCCTTCACCCCACGGGCAGCACTGACGATCAAATTGTTGGCCGCCTCCCTAAAAGCAGGACAGCGCCAAGAGGCAGCAAGTTCTCCAACCAGAGTTTCAGCACCGGGCTACACTGCCTACACTTTGCACACTTCCTCATCTACCTATTGGTTTGATCCTAAACCCCCACAACAGCAGTCAATGGTCAGAGCTGCGTTTCACAAAATGCTCCAAGAACTATCTTTTAGACACAAGCACCTTTCCACATAGACACTTGCAAACAAAACGTTTCATTATGCTTGGGAACCCCGTGTAGACTCTTCAAAATCCCAATTTTACCTCAATCTTTTTCACTTTTGAACAAGTGCAAGGCACAAAACGCCCCATTATGCATTGGACCCCGCTGTAGACGCATCAAAATCGCTATTTTGCTTCAGTTTTTGTCACTTTTTGAATGAATGTACACAATTGCAAAACAATTGCAAAACTCAAAACGTCCCATTATGCGTGGAAACCTGCTGTAGACTCCCGTAAACCCCTCAGAAATCGCAATTTTACTTCAGTTTTTGACGATCGAACCTCAATTCGTGCGAATGGGCTGCGCCCGACCACAGAAAATCACAATTCTACCTCAATTTTTGGACGATCGAACCTCATTTCGTGCGTAGAGGTTGCGCGAGACGCCAGAAAATCGCAATTCTACCTCAGGTTTTGACGGTCAAACCTCATTTCGTGCGAAA
>BGPT01002828.1:1871-14482 GCA_003297045.1 Symbiodinium sp. clade C Y103 | reverse complement strand
CATCTCGTGATTCCTCGCTGGCACTGCCCGCTTTAAGAGAAAACTGGAAATTAACAGAAAAGAGAAGAGAGAGAGGAGAGAAAGGTATGCAGATGTGAAGAATGCAGATGCGAAGATATGCAGATGTGAAGATATGCAGATGTGAAGACATGAAGATGTAAGATGTGCAGATGTAAGATGTGCAGATGTGAAGATTTGCAGATGTGAAGATATGAAGATATGCAGATGTGAACACATGAAGACGTAAGATGTGCAGATGTAAGATGTGCAGATGTGACGATATGAAGATGTAATAATGCAGCTCCCTTTTTACCAAAACCCTTCGCAGACGCGCTCGGGAACAAAACGTCCCATTATGCATTGGACCCCGCTGTAGACTCATCAAAATCGCTATTTTGCTTCAGTTTTTGTCACTTTTTGAATGAATGTACACACTTGCAAAACAATTGCAAAACTCAAAACGTCCCATTATGCGTGGAAACCTGCTGTAGACTCCCGTAGACCCCTCAGAAATCGCAATTTTACTTCAGTTTTTGACGATCGAACCTCATTTCGTGCGTAGAGGTTGCGCGAGACGCCAGAAAATCGCAATTCTACCTCAGGTTTTGACGGTCAAACCTCATTTCGTGCGTAGAGGTTGCGCGAGACGCCAGAAAATCGCAATTCTACCTCAGGTTTTGACGGTCAAACCTCATTTCGTGCGAAAGGTTGCGCGGGGCCAGTCAAAATTGCAACTTTATGTCAGTTTTTGACGATCGAACCTCATTTCGTGCGAAAGGGTGGCATCTCGTGATTCCTCGCTGGCACTGCCCGCTTTAAGAGAAAACTGGAAATTAACAGAAAAGAGAAGAGAGAGAGGAGAGAAAGGTATGCAGATGTGAANCATCTCGTGATTCCTCGCTGGCACTGCCCGCTTTAAGAGAAAACTGGAAATTAACAGAAAAGAGAAGAGAGAGAGGAGAGAAAGGTATGCAGATGTGAACACATGCAGATGTGTGAAGATATGCAGATGCGAAGATATGAAAGTGCAAGATGTGCAGATGTAAGATCTGCAGATGTGAACACATGAAGATGTAAGATGTGCAGATGTAAGATGTGCAGGTGTGAAGATTGGCAGATGTGAAGACATACAAATGTAGAGATATGATGAGATATGAAGATGTAAGATGTGCAGATGTGAAGATATGCAGATGTAATACTGCAGCTCCCTTTTTACGAAAAATCCTTCGCAAACGCTCTCCGGAAAAACGTCAACAGCACATGCCATGGTAGTAAACTGGCTTACACCCAAACACAAACCCGTCTTCCACACCAAGAAGGGCTTCAATCGTAGGCGGAAAAATTGCTACACATCAGCTTGGCACCGACGCATGCCAAGCTGGACTTCTTGTGCATGACGCAATGGGGCTTGGCCAGATGGGATAACCTAAAATTTCACGGTTTCTTGTCATAATCACCATAAAAACTAGCCGGTTGATCGTATACCCTATCTTCAAGCAAACCCATGTGTGGCTGCAGATGGGACGGCCCCCTGCACCCGCATACTGCTGTTTGCAAGTCTGATTGTTTCCTACTGCTCGTGGTTGCTGGTTGCTGGTTGTTGGCTGCTGGTGGTTGGTTGTTGACCTTGCTTGCTTGTCTTGCCTTGTCGCGTTTCATCGTTTGATTGCGGGTTTCTTTGCTTCATTGTTTCTTTGATTGCTTGCTGGTTTTCCTGCTTGCCTGTTTGCTTCCCTGGGTGTTCATTCTTTGTTGTTTCATGCTTGTTGGTGGTTGTTTGTTTTGTTGGTTGTTTAATGTTTGGCATTTGTCAGTTCGTTTTTTGCTTGTTCGTTGTCGTTGTCGTTGTCGTGGTTGTGGTTGTTGTTGTTGTTGTTGTTGTTGTTGCTGCTGCTGCTGCTGCTGCTGCTGCCGCTCCTGCTGCCGTTGCTGCTGCCGCGCCCTTACAACGCAGCCTGAGAAGCATCCCCGCTAACAATTTAGGATCAAACCCTGCACAAGGAAAATCAAATGGCACAAGTACAAACCCAGCAACAAAAGCCTGTTTTAAAACATTTGCAATAAGACTTGGTGGAAAATCTTGGCTTGAGTGTCTTGGGAGGGTGTTTACTTTAGCAGCGCATAGCAGCACTTGCGCACCAACAGAAGCCCCCCGTGGTAGGGGCATATGCGAACTTGCGCCTGGATGCAATCCAAGTGGCGGAAGCGGTGCGAAATCTTCACACCGTAGGCATTTTGCAAACGAACGGAAGGCACACGGGCTTGGCTTTCAGAAGCTTTTTCCCTTGATACCGGTCAACGTTCAAAACATTCAACTGTCAAAACTTTGGAATTTCAGGTCGCGCGATCTGGTGCGAAGCAAATCATGGAACCTCTGCGGAGCGGCTTTAAAAAACAACTCCAGGCAATAGCGCAGACTGGACCGCGATGCCGCACTGTGAATTGCTCGAAATAAATTCGGCCATTTCTTCTCAGTGACAAGGGAAAATGGCATCTTGGCAGGGGCGCCAGGACAAACTCACGTTTTCATTCTTGGTGCTGGAGAGATATTCATAATGGCTACGTCGAGATCCAAAGACCCCGGGCTGCGCAATAAATCAACCTGCATTCCAGGCAAGCATTCCAGACCCACAGCACGTTCTCCAAAGGCAACCAAGACCTCTGAACATATTGGAGTTGCGCGTCCAGATCCAGCTGTAAGCTTCATCAAGCGCATGGTCCCATGTTCAACATGCGCGGTGAATTGTCAAAGCGTGGCCTGTGCGACTATGAGGCTCTTACAAAAGAAAACGTAGTTCTTATCCCTTTGCGCTTCGGCCGATCTGGCAGCCGACCTCACCACAAACGGTGATCCTTGATACGGGCGGCCTTTGCTTTCCAGGTTTCGGACTCTAGATTTGCAACAACCGCTTGGTCATGTTGCCGTTTTCACCGCCATCTCTGTCGCATCATTTGCATCTTCTTTGACGTCCTTCGACAGACCGCAATACATTCTGCTGTTGCCATTTTCGATCGCCGCCAAACCCGAGTTCATGCACGGTCAAATCTGTGAGCGAACCCTTGCTTGTCTTTGAGCGCTCCCTAGAAGCTGGATAGCATGAACAATTTCATGGCAGTGGTATCAGGTCCCGTGTGTCAGACTCCGGCAAGATTGCAGTTGGGGCCGCCTTCTATCCAGGTGTTTGGCAACTATGTGTTTTTGGGCCTGTGTGTAGTGTGGCACGGCGCAGCCTGAGGTGAACAGCAGGCGGATCCGACGTCCCAGTTTCCTTGGCCGCAAGCGCGACCCCAGCGTAACCAGCATCAAGAGGCACTTTGAACCCTCAGCCGCTGTCAGGTCTGTGCGGCTGTCTGTGGGACTATCCTTTGGCAACCTTACGCTGATGCGCAGAGAGGATTTCTCACACCTGAGGGAATGAATCTTTGGCCCGCGGTCAGCGCTTGACTTCAAAATGTCTCAATGTGCCGGGGGGAAGCCCACCTGACTTGGCAGCCTGAATTGCTCAAAGCCAAGTCAAACGAAAGTAAATCGCAGCAGCAGCAACATCTGGCCGTGCCGTCAGACCTTGTCAAAGAACTGGGGCTGCAGCTGCGCAAACTACTGACTGTATGCCGGGTTCCCCTCATTCACTATGCCTTCACGACAAACTATGCCCGCACACTAATGCAAATTTAAACTACGCGGCCGGCTCACCCGAGTGACAGAACGATCAAACCTGATCACAGCGACCTGCACTTGTGCATCTTCAAGCAAGCTCGAAACGGTTGGGAACCGTAGATTGGTATTCCTGATTTGGAAGCTGACTCTGCGGGTGTTCTGCCAGCAGCAGATTTATCTAGGACGTGATGGAATCAAAGCTGAATCGATTACTCCAAACGATCCAATTCATTCAATTTGATCATAGGGAGAAAATGTTGAGCCGCAAATTGTCAGGTAAATGCAAAAGAATAGCGTTGTACATCTTCAAGCTGGTGGCAGCGGTCTTGTGAGCAGTAGCATGCATTGACAACCAAATGAAATTGACTTGTGAAAGCTTTTTGGGATCACGAGTTTCTTTGAACAGCCCTTGGGTATGTTGCGCCCTGCTGATATGCCTCTGGAACTCTTGCTTTTCTGAAAGGCGCGCAAGAAGCATCCATGATGGCTATGTCAAGGTCAAATAGGGCTAAGCCTCTATAGGATTCAAATGAAGGCAAGATGACCTGGATTTTGGAATGCCCACTATGGCGCGGGCAGCTGGTGACAAACCGATTCAGTAAATTTGGAGAGGCATCTCATGACGCAGCTGGGATCGCGCTTCAATGTTTCAAAAGCCGGAGGCGGGGAGGCAAAACGACACAGTAAATCGAATGCTCAGGCACTTCTTAAAATCGAGTGTTACAATACACTGGTGTCTTATGTCACGGTCTCTTCTTTGACAAAGAAGTCCTCGTGCCAACATCTTCAAGCTTCCATGTCATGCCCGCGTGGAGTGCCAGGCACCCCTGTTGTATGGACACGGCCGGACGGTCGCCGGGCGCAGGCACAAACCGACACACGCCCGAAGCTGACAACAGGGAAACGTTGCGGCTGGTCGCTATTGCATCTTTGCAGCAACCATGGAGAACAATCTGCTTGAAATGGCGTTCACTTTGGGCGATTTCCCAATTTCAACTTGCGTTTTGGATCCTGCAAGCCTCGGCAGACTTTTGAGCCACATGAGAAGTAAACCGCGTCACTGCGTCACCTGCGCATCTGCCATATGGGAGGCCCCTGCCGGGACTTGATCGAGCACAGCGAAGAGAGCCGCAAAGACCTGGAACGCTCAAGGTTTCTCAGCCCCGAAGATTTACAGAACCCTAGCACCTGACTGGTTGACCACGTGGTTGCGTGGCATGATCTCAAAACGGAGCATTGTTGATGTGGAGGGTGCGTGCGCCAGCGTTGTCTTTCACGCTGCCATGCAAGCCAACCCTTGTTCGTTTGCCTTGCGTATCCACAAACAACATACTCAGACTTTGCTGCCAAGCAGGGGAGATTGAAGTCATAAGCCTGGATTCCAGCAAAGCTTCAAAATGCCAAGGTGAAATCAAATTACGGACTGTTCTGTCAAGAGAAGCACCTTGGTGGAAGAGCACTGTCACAAGCGGAATGCAAGTCTTCAAAAAAGTTGAGCAGGTCCATGCAACTGCCCTGCTGCGCCATGTGGACACGATGCGGATAAATCTATGGGCCACTTCTCTTGAATCAAAATTGTAAATTGCATGCTGTGGGCAGGCAAGGTGGCGCAACCTTAAACATCAGAGGCATCTGTCTCGAAGTGTTTCCACGAACAAGCTTTTGGCAAGCTGACAAAGCGGTAGACGGAGATAGGGCTAGACAACCAATGGCTAGTTTCGTTCTTAGCCTGCTGAGACAATGGCTTGAAGCCTTGTCAGAACGGCTACATCTAAAGCGGGTTGGACAAGTCAGTATGGTCCGGGCGAAACAGAACATCCCAGTGCTTGGTGTTGTTTTTGCAAAAGAATGCACGGAAGCAATTTGGTGCCTTAGCGAGTGAACATTTTAGGATGAATACGGAAACTGCGGCTCTATCAGCACTGGCAGGGTGAAACGTGCTAGCAAAAGGTACTTTCAAGCACAAACATGCCCTACGGCTGCTTTCCATTGGTGACAGCAGGACAAAATGCATTTGCAAAACAAGCATCTGCAAAATACTTTCCTGACACAATTCTCAGATTTGGAGCGGGGGCTCTCAGCCTACCTGTTTCTCTGAATCGATGCGGCGCTCGATTCCTGGCGCGCGCCACCAGGTGTGTTCGCTTCAATCTGGCACCTCCGCCAAATTTCTCTACTCACCTGTCTTGCAACTGCCTGTCATTTTTGCGAAGCTGCAAGGCGCCGAAAAGCCCGTAGGAGCATATCGAACTTTGGAACGGCAGGACGCGGTTAAAAGTGTGAAGTAGGTGAAAGCATAACAAGGTTGGCCCAGCTCGGAATTATAGCAATCAAAAGATTTGCCCTTCCACTGACGTGCTCTATGACCCCGAAGGCTTGCGGATGAAAATCAACGGGGCCAGTCTTCAGTAACAGCATTCAGAAGTAGGCACGAGAGTCAACTATGCGAAGTCTGCAAACAAATTTAGTGAATCAAAAATACACCTCGCAGATTTAGGCATCTGAATCCGAGCGACCGAAGGATTTTGCAATATGAAACTTGAGGGATCATGACCGAAAGGCCGGGCTTTGAAAGAGTTCCAGTCAAATGCTCCTACAACACATGAACGACCTGCAAAATCATGTTTTCCAACTTGGCCTATCTCACTGCTGTGGCACAGCTGCAATTGAACCAACGCCTGATTTGGAGCGAATGAGTGGCCAAGCAGTGCTGTGTCTCAAAGCGGCGCGCAACGAAAATTCAAAAAGGAAGTACCGCTGCGAATCCTCAATCTGGCAATATATATGGTGCTACACAGGGTTCTGCTGGCTGCTGCGTATGTCTGACCGCAGCATCCACGCTAGATTTAACATTGGCAGGAAAAAAACACTCACAGCTCTGACAGCATTGGCATCAATTTGCTCACTTGAAGCTCCGGCAGACCCGCGCCGTTACAATCTTTTATGGTGGACCCCCTGCAGCCATGTTGCGGTTTTGCTTTTAGAAGGAAAATGGATAGGCGTGCCATGTGGAAAGTCACAACATGCCCCGAGATATGCTTGGGATCCTACTTTGAAAACGTCGACAATTCAAAATGAAAGAAATTACAGGGACACTAGGCATCAAAAACATTGAGGGCATATCCGTCCTGGCGGAAGCCTGTCAACAGGACCGCAAAACGCAGTGAGCAGAATGGCCAAAGGCCTCAAAGGCCTCAACTTCCCAACCGCGCAGAAAGATAATCTCCAGGATGGCAAAACTGGCTGGTTCGTGCCAAGGAATTGCAGCAGCACTGTTGCGGCAAGGACTTGCGGGTAGCTATGCGTAGCTGGCATGTAATCGCAGTAGTCACATATCATGGTGCACGAGTTGCATTCACTTGAAAGAGCCGTTGCTCATTGAACGCAAGACCTGCACAAGAACACATAGGAGAGTCGCTGGATTGAAAGGTTTTCAAAATAAAAGGCCGAACTCCCTCAACTTTCGCTGCAACGGCATGTGACAGCTAGTCTTCAATCCAGGCCTCTTCTGTCACCAGCCTCCCTCCCGCAAAACTTGTTACAATCTAGCTTCACGAACAGCAGGCTAAATTCAGCCACCAGAATCGGGTAAAGTTGGCAAGCCGCAATGGACTCAGGCGGGGTACTTGACAGTTCCCCTGTAAACACTACATTGCCCAAACAAGTTGCATCGCAATTTCGGGCCTCATGAGAATCAAATTGCGCAGAATCGTGAACGGCACGGGCCGTCCAAACAAGGCGAATAACTTCTCCTCTTACTCCAAATTCATGCAACTCAGATTTCATGGATTTCAATCCGCTGTCAGGAGTGATGGATTTGGCTTTGGCAACAGGAAGGCCACCAATTGTGCCTGCTGATTCTTCTTGCAGAACCCTTGGAACACGTCAACCATCTCCGAATCTTGCGTAGCGCTACATCCTGCTTGCGCGCAGCAACTTCGGCCGCAATCCAAGGTAAGGCAACCCAACTGGCACAAGCATAAGCGACATGACCGGCCATGTCATTGCTTCATATCAACCCTTGGTCAGAAAAAAATGCTGCAGGTCTGGCCATCGTCATTCTTTAAAAGCCTTTAACGTGGCTTTCACAGATATTGGTTCGATGCGCAACAAGAGAGGAAGCCAAATCTACATCCATGGTCACCGACAAAAAATTGCACCCATCAAATGGAGAAATCAACATGTTAGCTACTTTCATATGGTCCATGATGCTGATTTGACAGGCCTCAGCATACGACCGTGGACCAGGAGTGATAAACGCGGTGCTGTGATGCTTCGGGAACAACGTGATGCTTGCACACATTACCCAGCCACTTGCGTCTCTTGTGTCACTTGCGTCGCTTGTGCAGTGGTAGCGGTGCCAAACTCATAGCTACTCCGGGGTTGGTAGAGTCGAAGTTCCAAGATGCCACCCATAGCCACCCCGGTCCGACAGCCGACGCGGCTGACGCGGCTGACTCAGCTGACGTGGCCGACTGCCACAGCAACGTCGTGGATGACACAAACGCCTGCGCTGCAGCGGCTGTGAAAACGGAAACTTGCGCAACTGCAACCGTGGCGATCTGCGACCAAAATCAAAAAGCCTGGCTACGAAGCGGGTGACCCTGCCCTAGTGCCCATCCAGCGGCAGCTCTGGCGAGTCTGGTGGCTGTGGTGCAGGCCGGTTGGTGGCATGGAAGTAATTGGGAAACATTGGGATTTGAGATCATACTTACTAGACCAAATGGGACCATGGCAAAGTCATAGAGTGGCCTTTGCTGGCCTTGGCGCGTCACTGTTTTGTGTCGCCTGTGTGACAGCTGTTGCTGCTGTCACTCGGAATCTACCCATGTCACTCCGATGTCATTCGGACATGTCACTCAAAAGTCACTCGGGTGTCACTGGCATGTCACTGCATGTCACAGCACGTTGTGACGCGGCAAGGACACTGAGGAAAACTGCCTCTTTATGAAGTCAAGGCCCGAAGGGCACCGAAGGACACCCCATAGATCCGAGATGAAGAAAACCAAGCTGTGGCACGGCCGTGCAAGGCGATGTCCCCGAGATCATGGCTGTGATTACATCTACACCTCACGGCAACTCCTGAAAAAATGTTTCCTGCTGTAGGATCGCTTACTTTGACAAACTGCGATGTCCCCGAGATCATGGCTGTGATTACATCTACACCTCACGGCAACTCCTGAAAAAATGTTTCCTGCTGTAGGATCGCTTACTTTGACAAAGTGGCTGCCAGCTCGCCTGCATGAGTTCAAAGGTTCCAGCTGCAACAGGCTAGCCTTGAAAGTGGCTGCTGGCTGCGGCCTACATAGGCTCCAGGGGTGGGTGACATTAGCCAGTTGGCAAAACGCCCAAACGCTCAGTAGCCACAATCTCCAGCGCAATGACAAGTGGGTGGCCCAGGTCAAGGGAGGCATTGGCAGCGACTCGGTTCCAGACCCAGTCCAGCAAGCTTCTGTACACCTGTGACTGAGGTGGTGCCCCTTTGGCTCCGATTCCAGAAGCCACGCCGGAAATCCACGTGACTCCTGACAAGGTGCTGGTCATAGGAAGGCTTGCCCCATCTTGCCCCCTGAAAGCATAGTCCGCGTGACTCCGTAAAGGTTCCAACCGTGGGACGGCTAGCCTCCTGAAAGTGGCTGGCTGCAGCCTACACAGGCTCCAGGGCCAGGTTACCCTATCCAGTTGGCAAAACGGCTAAACGTCTGGTAGCCACAATGTCCAGCGCAATGACAAGTGGGTGGAGGTCAAGGAGGCATTCGCGGAGGCATTGAGCTTGTCCAGCTTCTCTAAACCTGTGGCTGCGATGGCGCCCAGCTCATATCCCAGGGATTGGTTTCGACTCCAGAGGCAAACCCACGCGACTCCTGACAGGGTTGCAGGCCTCCTGAAAGTGGCTATGGGCTTCGCGTCCCAACGCGAGACGCCCACGTGACTCCAGCCATAAGAAGGCTTGCTTCCAGGAAGTGGCTACAGGTTGCGGCTTCGGCCTGCGTAGGTTCCAATGCGGGAAGTCCATGTCTGGCTGCATGCGTTCCTACGTGGGGCACCCACGTGGCTCCCGAAAAGGTTCTTGTGGGAAGGCTTGCCTCCTGGAAGTGGCTACAGGCTCCGGCCTGCAGACAAGGATGCTGAAAACACAAGCGTCAAAACATGGAGCAGATGTGCTGCTATTGCCTGGTTTATAATGCAAAACACCTTGAGAGAACACGCGCAAAATACATCAAAATACAACAACGGACCTTGTCTGAAGTCTCTGAAATAGATGCAAGACCTCTAAAGTTCCCCAAACAGCTTGTCTGCACTGGAGGGATCTTACGGCAAGTGTCAAGCCCGGGTTCGTTCAGGGTTCGCGCTCTGGCCTTTTCGTTTTGTCTGCGCCGGCTCGCGCGAAAGTTCCCTTGTGAGATGTCCACGCGCATTTGATTGCACAAACTCGTGGAAAATGGCCGTAGCGCTTTGCTCTCTTCCGAAGGGCGCGCGGTGTTCATTTTTCGAGCTACTGGGTCGGGGTGTTAAGTCAGGCATACCCGTCTAAAGTCAAACATCCCCATGGGCACAGCTCAAACGCGTGAAGTCAGGCATCTCGCGAAAAGTCCTTCTCGGATTCTGTTGAATTTACCGGATTCTTTGCGCACACTGGCGCAAAACTAATTTTTTTTAATTTAGGGGGATCAAAGCAGGAAAATACAATGGCACAAGGTGGGAAACAAAATGCACATATCTCTACAGCTAAATGATGGACCCAATGGCACAGCGCGTTTTACACGTGAGTTTGCACAAGTGGGTGCAATGACACTGCGTGGGTAACAAAGTGTACACATGCCTACAGCAACAAAGAACCATACCACACTTACAAGGTAAAAAATATATGGGTGAATTTGAAGGCCCTGCGCGAGCCCCGCGCGATGTCGCGCGAGGTCCGCGCGAGGTTTGGCCCACCCAACCCCATCCGGGCAAGAGCAAACAAACAGCAAACAAACAGCAAACAGAATCATACACTGCACATGTGCTGGTTCTGACATGTTCTGAGTAGGGGCACTTTGCGAGGGGTTAACACATGACAATGAGTGCCAAATGTGTCAAAGACTATAGGCACCTAAACCTTGAAATCAGATTTGCACATACCAACATCTTCCCAAATGATCCCAGATGCATTGGGCACACGCAAAAAACAATCACTCCCAACAACTCCTAAGATGGAAGTCATCCAGGAAACATACAAAACACAACGGGCACATTATTTCCGGACGACTTTAGACAAGCCCGGACGACTTAAGGCAATGACCCAGTATGTCCATGTTTTGTAGCAGGCGCGATACTTTCGGCACTCACCTTTTGGATGTTGCTTGACAGGCGCAAACTGGTCAGCACTTCTGAATCTGCGTGGCCGGCAGGGCACTCATCGGGCCAGCGTTTAAACCATCCACCTCTGTCCCCCTTTTAGCGGTTAGATTTTGCATGTTCCAGCCCAGCATTTCCAGTTTTATATGTTGAATGGATTATAAGCAGCAGAAGCAGTAGTAGCAGTAATAGCAGCAGTGCTAGTCAGTAATTAGTAAATAGAAGTTGGTAGTTTGTAATTTTATTTGAGTTAATAGTTCGTAGTTGCTAAGTGCTAGTTAATAGTCGTAGTTAGTAGTGAATTGGTAGTAGCACGTAGATTGGCCCTGGCAGTAGTAGTAAGAGGTTAACACAGTTAAGACAGTTAGCTAATTAGTTTACACAAAGTTTTCAAAATGTGGGGAAATGACTTACTTCGAGCGATCCCCACCATGAGATTTTATTTGGCAGATAGTGCGATACATATTTTTTCATTCTTTCTGGCAAAACTTTCTGGAAGGGAAGAGGAGGAGAGGACGAAGGCCGTTAAATTTCATCAGAGTTGACCCCTCCTCCTCTTCCTCCTGGAATTATTTCTGACATTCTATCTGACGTATCTTCTGACATTCTATCTGCCACATGTTCTGACATTCTATCTGACATATGTTCTGACAATCTATTTGGCAGTCTATCTGAGATTCTCTTTGCCATATGTTCTGACATTCTATCTGACATGTGTTCTGACATTTTTTTCCGACATATACTCTGGCAATGTCACAACCTTGAAAACTGTAAAACAAAATTAAGTGTTCGAAATCGGACAATTATCAGATAGATAGATAGATAGATAGATAGCTAGATAGATAGATAGATTGATTGATTGATACATGTATATATATACACACATATTTTTGAAACATTTTGACATTCATTCTGACATGATATATGGCGTATATTCTGACATTCTATCTGACACGCGATCTGGCATCTAGTTTGGCATTCTATTTGACATATATTCTGATATTCTACCTGCCATTCTATCTGACATTCTATCTGGCATCTAGGTTGGCATTCTATCTGACATATATTCTGACATTCTACCTGGCATTCTATCTGACATTCTATCTGGCATCTAGTTTGGCATTCTATCTGACATATATTCTGATTTGATCTGACTTATATTCTGACATTGTATCTGACATGCTATCTGGCATCTAGTCTGGCATTCTATCTGGCATTCTATCTGGCATTCTATCTGGCATTCTATCCGTGAAAGTATACCTCGCTTTTTTTCCTACTATCTGCGGAATGAAATTTTGACATGTGTTTCTGGCATTCTATCTGGCATATATATGCTTCCGTGTCCCGTGTTGCTGGCCCCCCCCCCCAAGGGGGGTGACGTGGTATTCCCCTAAGGGGCCCTGGTCTATATACACACCTGGATATACCGACAGTGAGCGCAGCGTCTTTTCTCCCTGAGCTATGCTGATCAGTCTTGAGCCACGGAGTGGCAGTGGAAGTACATGAATTAAGCGGTAACTACGGAAGCTAACAACATACTACATGCATTGCATAGACACGTGATGTATGGAGGGAAACCGACCACAAAACAGACACAAATTTTCTTCGTGTC